>JASAND010029783.1:0-18825 GCA_030248195.1 Trissonchulus latispiculum | reverse complement strand
CTGAACAGATTGCCATGGTGAGCGGACTCCGGTACGCGGTGGACCACATTAGCCCTGAAATCGCAGAAATCAGAGTATGCTGCGATTCCAGGTCAATTCTCCAGAAAATCAACGATGGACCGCACTCCCAGCCTTCATTTCTGGGAAATGAGATCTGGCAGCTCCTTCAGACCCTTAACTCCAACGGCACCCACATCACCCTCCAGTGGGTGCCCAGCCACTGCGGGATACACGGCAATGAAATGGTTGACTCTGCAGCGAAGGAACCGTGCGACGAGCCGCAAGACGCAGTCCCGATAGACCTCTCCACAGCCAAAGCTGCCATCCGGAGATGGAGCTCCAACAAACTACAACAACTGAACAACAGTGACATGATCCAGAAAATAATATACACCAACCACAGGACACCCCCCACCGAGTTGGAAGCTGGCCTCACACGTAGAGAGCGAACAGCTTTCTACAACTCCGATGTGGAGGCCACTCTACCATCCTGACCACTTTTAGACACAGAGTGTGCATCTCACGTTCTCCCCTCTGTCCGGACTGTAAACAGGAGGAGGAGGACCTACAACACTTAATCCTAAAATGTCCCACCCACCGGTCTCCCCGCCAGAAATGGTTCGGGCGGGATCCTGCCCTGAAGGTACTGACCAGGGGTCCCAAGGCAGTGATCGGGTTCCTTCGGGATGTGGGGCGCCTTCCGCGACCCCAATCAAATTGAAGACGATTCAATGATCCAGGAAGCAGAAGAAGAAGAAGAAGAATATCCGGACCTGTTTCAAAACTATTCTTTTTAAAATTTTTTGTTAAAATGTAAAAAATTTGTAATTTAATTAAAGTTGAACGTTTACTGCAGCGCTTTACTACTAAGTGCGAGTATGTACAAACAGTACACGCCAAAATAAATTGCCGTTTCACTAACAAAAGTGATTTGATGTCAGTGGCATTGTCATTACAAATCTGTGTGTTAAACTTGCCTTATGTAATCAAAAGGTGTAATCTAAATGTCAGTGACAGTCATAAAATCGGCAATTTTTTGGCGCGTACTGCATTTATCGTATTTGGAGTCTGCTGTGTCAGTTGCTAGTGGCTGAGTCTAGGACTATCCGGCTAACCTGGATCCCCGGCCATCAAATGTGGCCGGAAATGACTGTGCAGAGCAGCTGGCAAAAACAGGTTTCAGCTTATCCCAGACCGATACTGCTGTTGACCTTCCTGTGGCCTAGAACCAACTGCGGGGTTTCAGAGATGAATGGAGATCTACCCTTAAATCTGACCGCCTTGATAATATTCTTCCCCGCTGCCCCAACACCTAGAGGCGTCCCTTAGCCGCTCGGATCGCTCCATCCTGTCACAACGCCGAATTGGCGGGTTTAGTCCAATTCTAAACCTGTCCGCCCGGAATCCGAGCCTCGGACAAAACTTAAATTAGAAAATTATTAAAATTAAAACTTTTGCTGGAACTCAACTGTGGACTTCGCTCTGCTACCACACTCATTATCCTGTCTTTGCGTCCTGTCTTTAATACGTGTGTAAACAAACATCATATACATATTTCTCGACCTTTCTAGGATAAAATATCTCTTATAAGAGGTTGTCTACAGTTGGATAGCTGTTTAATTTCTACAGCTCCACAACTCATTCTACAATCCTCAGCAATCTTTGGACATAAATGTCCGCGCTCATTTCAAATGTATATGCAACTGTTTCACGTTTTGCATAATTAGTAGGATTGCTACATTTTATTGGATTGAATTAGAGTTTTAAATTATTAGCAGAGTGTTATTTATATTTATTTCATTATTTATGTTTTTTATTACTTTAGTTTGAAATTCTTGAAGACGAAGCACATGCTCAAAAACTTGAAGAGACCGTTGAACTGTTGATCGCTGCTGGCTATTTTCGTGCTCGTATCAAGACGCTTCCTGCATTTGACAAGGTATATATTGAACACAAAAAGTCAAAACTTTGTTCACAGTATGTATATATAGCTTTGTCAGGTTCGCCCGAATACTGCAAAGTCCGCCACGTTTGTGAAAGTTAACTGTTTCTTTGGTTTACATCTATATTATAGTTAGTATTAGTTTCGTCAAAGCCACACCCAGAGGAGGGTTCAAAGGATCTAGACCTACCTACCACTTTTGGGATTTCTAGAAATAGCAAAGAGAAGCTTCCAGCCACTTTTATAGAAAATCTCACGAGTTTTTGAAAGAATTAAGCCGTTCGTGAACACTTTTGATGTGAAAGTGCAAACATTAACATTAAGCGAGCTCCGTACTATTTTTGGGCTTGACCTTGAACCCCCCCCCCCTTCCTCTAGACCTTGGATTCTCCTCTTTCTAAAATCCTGGGTGCGGGCCTGAGTTTCCTTCTTTATTAGCAGTCAGTTACATTCTGTTTTCATTCTTGACTTCAATTACCTACGTAACTATTGTTAACGTATTTATGTACGTTGACATTATTCGTGCTGTGCTGTTTAGGTGGTAGGTGGAATGGTTTGGTGCATATCCGTTTGCTCTGTTAATTTGGATATAGACATTTTGTATCAGGAAAACTCCACGATTGGACAGAAAATGTCAGTTTTAACAGAATGCCTGTGGGTTTTCTCTAAGCCAAAAAATTAAAGCTTTCTCCGCTTGTGGGAGGGGATGAAATGGCCGAGAATGCTAAAAATGTTAATAATAGCATGGTTTTATACTGCTAACATATAACCAAGCTTCAGGTTAAGTACTAAAATCAGCGTTTTTATACATACCAAAAATTCCGGCGTTACCGAAAATTTTGAAAGTAGTGACCGAAATCCTGACAATTTGGCTTTTGCTTATTGTGAGTGGAGGAGGCCCAAAAAATTGAGGCCCCACTAAGAAAATCGCAGCTCGAATTGTAGTATTAAGTTAGATACTGCGTACTGGCGTGTTAATGGACATGGTTCAGAAGTGACTAGAAGAAGCAGGATTTTATTTCATTTCCAATTTTTGCGTTAAGTTTTCTTGCTTCAAGGCTTCATTCATACCGAAATCTTGTTACTCTCTCAGTCAGACGTTATGTGCGAAACTGATGTTCAATTATTTTTTGTTGTTAGATTTTTGCTGATATTTGTTTAGAGCATTGACTGAGAAAATCGTTGGAGTTTTGCCTCGTATCCAGTGTCCATATTCCATTGAACCTCACCAAATACAGGGCTTGGACATGATTCATATTTTTCCTGTTGTTAAGGTACCGGTCTCATACTGTTCAGGGTCATACTGTTCAGGGTATTTTTTAGTGATTTTTCCGGGGGGGGGGGAGATTTTTTGCAAAAATGAGCCAAAAATGGTATTTTTTGGCTTATTTTGCATGGTGAAACGCAAAAAGTTCTCAAAAATGCCAGGATTTAAGATAAAAATAGCTATTTTTACAAAAAATCCCTGGCGACGCCGGAAAAGTTTTGAAAATTGACCTATTTTTGGCAAAATTTGGGCCTCCAAAAAATCACGGGGGGGGGAAAGCAAAAATCCCGGGAGGGGGCGATTTCGGGGGAAGGCATTTTCGGGGGGAGGTCAATTTCGGGGGGGGGCCCGCCCCCCTCCTGTAAAAGATACCCTGCTGTTTATGCGTAGGAATATTTAAAGGCTATACTACGAATGGTGGTTTTTGTCTTGTGCTCTGTAAAATTTTTTACAAAATGAAACCAAACATTTTGGTCTCTATCGTGTCTAAACTGTTAGGACAAATTACTATTACTGCATTATTATTATTATTACTCCACTATAACTTAACGTTCAGTATTGAAAGCATAAGGAGCAATATTTTACAGAAGACTTTGTCTCAACGTCGCGGGACGTCCGTCGTCCACTTCCGACCTCGTTGGAATTATTTTTTGTTAGGAGGGGAAGAACATCCACTCATTTACTAATCCTTGATCCACAAGTTAGTGTAGTTCTGAGTTTAGGTTTGAGTTTGTCAGATTGTGGGGTCTATTAGAACGTGATGTAAATTATTTTGTTGGTTATGTTGCTACATAACTTCTGTCTTTGCATGTAGTGGCTGGTCAAGAAAGCCATTGAAGCCCGAGAAGAACTTGGAGAATCAGTGAGAGAATTTGGACAGTGGAAGTTTGATAGCACTCATGATTTGTTTACGGTACTGCAGTACTCGTATACTGTCTCTATAAATTTTTGTATTTTTACGGACACAGTGCACTGAACTGCAAGCATCTGATATGCTATTGTTGAATTTCGGGCCATCTCTAGATTATAAGATTGCAAGATCGCACTAACTTCTGAAATACTATTTCGGGCGGAGATTAGCGACATCAGCAACAAGAGTTAAGGATGAGGGAGCCATTTTTACGTATGTCCCAGTGTTCGTTTTATTGACTTTGTTGACCTCAGACGTTAGGGGATCTTGGTGCCACCTCAGTGGGAACTCCGATGGACATGAACCTCATCAAATGGAGATCCCTACAGGCGATCCCTGGCATTCGTCTGGTCAGCGGCGCTAATGGGTACCAACTCCCGAGGACATGGCCTCCATGTTGGATTAACGCTGAGGCTTTCCAAGTGCTTAAATCATGCTGCCGAGTTGTTGTTTGTTATCTACGCCCACATTCTGTCTATCCGCTAATCCGAATGCTAGCTATCTGCGAAGACATACGTATACTGAACTTGGATGAAGCTGATGTGCCCTCATATAACCTCAGGCTGACGAGTCCGCAAATGAAGAAGAAGGCCTCAGACGTTGGTCTGCAAAACAAGGCAACTGAGTTTGTTGCAAAATAGCCGTCATTCCCATTGAGTCTGTGCTTACACTAACGTTAAGAAGCTTCCTTTCTTTTTTCTCGGTCCAGCAGGACATTAGGGTCATAGTTGCTGGCGATCCGATGCTGATAAGTCAAGACTTTCTTTGATTGCTTCTATAGGTCAGATGCCCCGAATACTGTTTATGTCATCGTGGCTGTAGCTGGGCACCGCGATAAAAGATGACGGACAATTTCCCACTCTTCGCTTCACTCACAGTCTACAGTCCTGCCTGACTATGTTTTGCCAATTCTGTGTAAGAAGATACGGCTGATTGGTCAGTGCGTAGTTGGGGGATAACAAACCTATTCTCGTCGTTGAAGATTTTCTTCCGGCAGAGATGAGCACTTTCCATCCATCCTTGACAATTAAGTGGAGATCGGGCTTGGCTTGCGACCCTTCCTCCAGTTTAGTAAAGTCGCTGGCATTCATAAGACTCAGTCGCTGGCATTTATAAAGCTATACCTTGCTAATACTTACCAATACCCAAATTAATCAAGACCAGTTGAAGAATAATTTAGCTGTATTCTGCTTAAATTTGTGTTAAATAAGTATTGCTATTGTTTCAGAAAATGGATTCTTCAGAAAAAACCGTGAGGATCTCTCAACAGCTCGCTCATTTGAATGTATGTTTACTTATTACATCTGGGTTTTGTTTAATAGGGGGGTTCCCCCAAGCCTTTCCCCCACTCGGGGGCCCCACCCACACTTTTGTTGTTGTTGTGACTGCTTCCAACCACCTGGCGATCGTCAATCGGCTCGGACATCTACTGGAGACGCCCGCACCCATCAAGGTAGGCAATGACCTCCCCTGGTTTCTCCCACAGGACAGACAGAGATGGATTAGGGCCTAGGTGGACGAGGCGTTGGCGTTCGCCTCTGGGGCAGGTGAGGATAGCGTGGGAAAGGGTATCCTCGGTGCCAGGGCAAAATGGGCAGCTGGGGTCGTTTGCTGCCCCGATTCTATGGAGATACCAGTTCAGAATAGGGCAGAAGCCCCCAACCCGTAGTTGAGGAAGGGTGGAACGGCTGGATCTAGACAAGTGAGATTCCCGGGATCCACCTTGTGGCCGGGATTGGGGTTAGATTCAGCCGGTCAGAGGTTAGAGAGATTTCCCACATTTGGCTGAACGTCCGTAATAGCAATGATTTTGCGGCGCGAAAATCGACAGGGACTTCTGACTGGCTGAGTTTTGTGGCCAGATTTGCCAGAAAGTCGGCCTTCTCGTTGCCTGGAATATTTGAATGGCCAGGGATCCAGTAGATCTGTAGCTGTGTCTGGCTCCAGATTCCAGGATACTGGCAAGTTTAGACCAAATATTCCTTTCTTTGGAACTGACAGCTTTTGACGGGCCAGACTGTAGTTTTCTGACCGATGCCTGGGAATCCGTGAAAATTCTGATGCTTCTGTCGTCGTCACTAGCTGCTTCAAGGACCCATTCTAGTGCAGCATCAAGGGCCCTTAATTCAGCGCCATAGCTGGAGGTAATTAGGCCTGCAGGTTCCATGATGTTTCTGATTCGGGCCGTCCTGTGGTGCAGGACAAACACTCCGCTCCCACCGTTCTTAGTTCCATTTTCCGCTGAACCATCTGTGAAGATTTCTACATCGGCCGGTTCAAGTGCGGTCATGAATTCTTCAGTGACCGCCTTCTTAGCTTCCGGAGAGTCTGATCTTCGTGTAAGGGTGGCGAGCTCATTGCTGACGGTGAGCCCCGCAGGCACAAGTCAAGGGGGGACCGGCCCAACAGTGCTGAGTTTTTCAAGCCTGGTGCCTGCCAGACCGGATTCCTCGGCCAGCTGACGGCCCACTTCTCTCCAAGACGCTTGAGATGTGAGGCGATGCCGGACCGGGGCTGCGTAGGAGTCTGCAGTTGGATTTGAGTCTGGGAGGCACTGATATTTATGGAACGCTGTGGCAGTCAGGATTTTGGCTCTGATGTTGTGAGGAATGAGATTAGCTTCCTTGAGGGTTAGTTCAGACGGCGAGCCAGCCGGGCAGCCTGTGATGGCTCTGGCAGACTCATTTTGGATAACCTGTAGCTTCTGGAGATTGGAGTGGGCGGTGGTGGCCATCCATGCAGCGCCACAGTATTCAAGGGCAGACTCTATGTAAGCAAGGTAGCGTAGGTAGACTAGACCACTTAGTGCCGGAGATGGATCTGAGGATGTTGTTCCGCTTTCGGTATTTGGCAATCAGTTGGTCGATGTGTGCACGGAAAGAGAGAGCTGGATCGAACTTGACCTCCAGAAAGGTTGGCGTCTTCGTTACAGGAATAGGCTGGCCGCTGACTGAGAGGGCAGGCTTGTAGTTGTGCTCTTTGTTCCAGGTTGAGAAGACCGTACACTAGCATTTCTGAACGTTGATTACCATTTTGTTAGAGTCTGCCCATTTGGTGACAGCATCGAGGGCAGCTTGCAGATTGGCTTCAGCGGTGGCCAGGCAGTGGCTGCGGCTCCAGAAAATGGCTACATCGTCAGCGAAAAGTGAGATTTCAACACCATCCGGCATTGCCTCCGCTAAGGAGTTGATGAAGATCTGGAACAGCGTGGGCGAGATCACACAGCCTTGTGGCACACCACATTTGAATCTCCGGAACTTACTGCTTGTACCCTCGCATTCTACCTTGCACAAGCGGTCACCCAGGAAAGAGCGCCCCCAGTTGGTAATCCATCATTGCTCGATACAGACCAAAGTGCCAGACCCTGTCAAAGGCCCTGGAGAAGTCGATTAGGGCTAGGACAGTTCTGAGCCGCGGTTTCTTGCTGTTGAATCCATCACTGATGGATTGAGTTATTCGCATAACTTGGTCCTGCGGGGAGCGTATTTTTTCTTTTTTTTTGTTTCCTTCCAGCAGATATGATGGGCCAGAATAAGCCGTTCTAGGACCTTCGCCAGACAGGAGGTCAGAGCTATCTGTCGATAGCTTTGAATCTGTGACGCATCCTTTCCCGGCTTGGGGATCGGGATGATTTTTGCCAATCTCCAGGCTTTGGGACATTTTCCCTCCAGAAAAGACCGGTTACAAATCAGGAGCAGCAGCTCTTTCGCCAGGTTGGTGAGATGCCGGAGACTTACGTTACTGATGCAGTCAATGCCAGGAGCCGAATTCGGTTTTAGTCGTTGGAGAGCCAGTTCGAGCTCTCCATTGGTGAAAGGGCTGCAGGCATTTGGAGAATTTGGATCATGGTTGCACCCGGCATTCAGTTCAGATTTGATTTCCACTATATGGCGTCGATCCGCCTTGCTTCATCGCGGCGGTAGAGGCATACTCTCGGATGAAAGCATCGGACTTCTGTTGGGGGGTCGCCTAAAGTTTTCCATTTTGATGAAGGCATGCACCGGCTGGCGCGGAGCGAGATTTTCCAGACAGACCTTTCACTGTTCTCCAGACCGTAGACGGGTCGGTTCTAGCGTTGAGGTTCGAGGCAAAGCTGATCCAGTGGTTTCTCTTTGCATTGGCAATGACATGCCGGGCGTCTCGGCAGGCGGTCCTCCATTCCTCTAATTTTCTCGGGTCCTTCCTGGCTTGTGAAGCTAGCTGTTCTCTGTGCCGTACGGCTTCGCTTGCCTCACGGCTCCACCAAGGAGCGGGAGTTTTGGAGATGCCGACCGGGGCACATGCGGACTGGGCTTCATTCACTGATCTGGTGAATGCGTCGACAAGGGTGTCCAGGGGCGCGTGGAAATCCGGTAAATACTCCTTGATTTTGTCGTCCAGAACCGCGCCGAACTTGGACCAGTCTGACTTAGCCAGTCGAATTCGTTTGATTTTCTTTGACGGGCGGCGACCAGCTTCCGATACTGTGACCCAAATAGGATGGTGGTCTGAGTCCTGGCAGGAGGCGTCAGCAGCCCAGGACATCAGGGGAACGAGGGAGGAATGCACTATCGTGACGTCCGGTGCCGAGCCGTTGCCTGTCACAGGATTTGTTCTAGTGCGGGAGCCGTCGTTCAGGGGGACAAAACCATTTTGATCAGACCACTCTTCCAGTTTTTCACCGATAGGGTCGGATCTGGTTACGGAAGCATCCCACAGTGGGCTGTGACCGTTCACATCGCCGAGGATGATGCTTCCGCGGCCGGTAGGTAGTTGGTTCGGATTGAAGGACTGGTTTCGAGGGTCGTTGGGGCTCGTGACAATGGGAGGTACGTAGATGTTAGTGAGGGTTAGGTCTCTTCCCTCTAGGATTTGGACAGTGACCGCCTCCGCTGAGTGATTTCCTGGCTGGGGTGGGAGGAGGTGGTGCCTGATTCCTTCTCTCACCAGTGTGGCAACGCCACCGCCGATTTTGCCCCCGCAAGCAGCTTGATTTCGCTTCAGCTTGCGGTCGTATCGATAGACCGTGTAGCCTCTGATGACTAGCTGCTTGCTGGGCTGTAGGTGCGTCTCCTGAAGGACGGCTACGTCGACTGCCTTGGAGTGCAACAGTTTTTCCAGCTCAGCCCGTTTGCTGGGGCCGAGGCCGTTAGAGTTCCACTGCAGGATCCTGAGTGGTTGCCCCCTCGGAGACTGCTGCTGGAAGGCGCGTCGCGCACGGGGTGGGTAGTGGGAGGGTGGAGCTGCGGGCCGCGCAACAGGTAGGACAGGAGGGAGTTGCGCTGCAACCCTCGCAGCCGGTGGGGAGGGAGGGGGTTGTGCTGCAGCCCTCGCAGCAGGGAGGGTGGGAGGGGGTTGTGCTGTTACCCTTGCAGCAGGCCGAGCGGGAGGGCGTTTTGCTGCAGCCCGCGCAGCAGGGAGGGCGGGAGGGTGCTGTGCTGCAGCCCGCGCACCGGCTTCAGCTAGGACGGTTGGAGGGTGTGCTGGGTCTGGATTGGTGGGGGCTTGGGGCCGAGGACCAGGGGCACATGCTCGACAGTGCCAGCCCCTAGCATGGAGCTGGAGGATTTTGGACACCGTTAGGCCAAGGCATTTCCTGTGGAACCACTGATCGCATGTGGCACAGGACATGGAATAGTCCCTTCTGTCTACATTTCTGCCACAAATTCCGCAAGGATAGGCCACGGGGGGACTCGGGTTTTCATCGATATCTCCTGCCAGAATCAATAGCCGGCGCCAGAAGGCAGGATGTCCTGGGCCGGCATCAAAAACCCTGTCTGTTTTGGCCCATGACCCCAGAGGTGGGGGTAGGCCAGGGGAGGTAATTGCCTCCTTGAAGGAGGGAAGAAAAGTTCGTTGCCGGTTTGCATCCGGGGACGGGGAGAGATCCATATCCATGGAAGGTCCACCATTCCACCACTTTGAGGCAGCAACATCGGAACAGACCCACACTTTTCATCACCCCACTCGCTGGAGTACCCAGAAATTGCAAAAATGTATGACTTTTTGTTCAGATTTGTCAAGTTTTCCGTCTTCGCCGGAATTTTTCGGTCTAAAATCGTCTATCTCTGGGTGTTCAGGTTGAATTTTTGAGCACTCTTGCTTAGTTTATAGTTGTGAAAACATGCTAAATTTGTTGCATCTTTGGTGATTTTCAGGCCACTTTATTTCCTATCCCCACTTTTTGGGCTTATTCTAGGGAATTTTGCTTGGGGGCTCTTTGGGGAGGCCTCGGGGGCGAGTCATTTGGGGGGGGGGGGGGAATTTTTCAAGCTTTGTCTAAAAACATGCTAAAAATTGCGCTATTTTTGTAGTAATCGTCAAAAATAAGCGTATTTAGTGATTAAATAGGCAAAAATCGAGCAATAATCTCCGGTGAAGCTGGGAAATTTTTGAAAATTTGCCCTTCTGAGCGATTTTTTCAGGAAAAACTTGGTACCAAGACTTTTCTTGGGGGGGAGGGTGTTTATGGGGGGCTCCCACTAGAATAAGCCCAGCTTTTTTGTCTAAAGTAATCCTTGTACATAGTGCATTGGTGCATTGCATATTATAAACAAGAAAATTAAAAATGTACTGTATGAAACGTTACTGATTTTAGTAACGAGCGGAGCCAATTTTGTGAAGTGAATTGAATGTTTTATAGGAAAGAATATTTCCTAGAAGAAAATACCGCTGCGTCAACTTTTCAGCTCTGAGTGAGGCCGATCGCGTACGGGCTACTCTGATGGAATATGATAAGTACGTGTATTTGTTTGTTACACGGGGAAGCCATCCAGTAGTAGCAATAATGTATACAGAATTTTGCGGTTGCTGTTATCTCTAGGTTTTCTGATTTTGCCTGGTTTTACATGTCTAGCGTACAATGCTCTTCAATAATCTATAGTTATCAGGGAACCTGTTTATCGTTTAACTAATTTAGGAAACGATAACGAAGTAGGTATAAACAAGAGTACGTAATGACAAGAGTATGGTAAGCGTCACGCTCTATGCAGTGAAGGCAAAAACTATGCTATGCGCGCTAACGGCTGAGCCCCCCCCCCCCTACTAAATGATCCGCTCTCACACCGCCCCTATACGGGTACGGGGTCCAAACGGTGGTCGCTCACTCATTTACATGATTACACGTTGAAATTAACACCTCCCCAGTTCGGGGGAGGGGGTATAAACGTGCATGTTTAACAAACAGATGTAGAAAATATACTAAGCGAGTGATCGACCCCCTTTTGGAACTATGTACCCATATAGGGGCGGCGTGAGAGAGGGTCAATTTGTGGGAGGGTCAGCCGTTAGCGCGCATAGCATAGTTTTGACCTTCACTGCATATATTGTGACGCTTGTCATACTCTTTAAATGAAAAAATGAAAGTGCTTTACTTTGTTCCCTGTCCAAAAGTGACGATATACATATGTGGCTCACAATTTCGCTTCGGTTGTTTAGCTTGGCTCATACAGGCTCTGATGACTCGAATAAGGGAGTGAAGAATAGGAATGTTGTGGAAGGTTCTGGTGAAGTAAGTTGATCAAGAATTTACGTTGGAATTTACGTATTAAGAATCGGTTCGCATCTTACTATTTGGTGAAGTGTAAGCTCGAAACTTGCAAGGATGTTCAAAACAGCAGCGAATGTTTAAAAAGTTGTTTACTTTAATTTTTACAAACTGCAAATTTTGGTCTTTCCTGTTGTTGGCGGAAACTTCTTCGAATTAGCCAAAGCCACAGCTACGAACATCAAGGCAGCCGGCTGGGTTAGCTACCTGTCATTCCTTTTAGATTTTGTTTTTTTCCGAGATTGCAACTAACTAAACAATGAAGGGCCTCTCACTTCCATGATGGTCAATCCTTTTTGGCGTTTTGTCGCCCGTCATGAACTCGCTCTAACCGAACCTAAACGTCGTTCTGAGCCATTTAATTGACCTGAAGCACTCCCAACACTGGTTTGGATGGCCAGTATGGAGGTAGTTGTGTCTGACTTACTTGACTTAATGGCCCAGTCGGCGACGTCCATAAATGCCGCCGCGTCTATTTTGTAACGATTTTTGGCAGTTTACCCAAAACCGTAAAAATTCAAAACATTTTCAAAAATATGCGTCCCATGAAGCCTTCCCCCATAAGTTTTGGCCTAAAAATAAGCCAGTTATTGTTTACCGATGCAGTTCACATTTGTTTCATTTTAGATGAAATTGGAAGCTGTGGAACCAAAAAGTGTGATGGTAATACACTTAATTATTTAGATTCAAAAATTTTTTGTAATATGATTAGTTCCTGAAACAACTAATAAGTTAAACTCCACTGGCATTATGCTGTCCTCTTTGCGGTTATGAGCTTCTTCAAGAAATCCTAATTTATCTTGCCTGCTGATTGGTCTTGACTGCGTTATCATCAATAGCTGACTTTTAATTAGTCTGATGTTATGAATCTAGTTTGAAGAGGGTTGCAGTTGTCTCACTATTGTAGTCTTTTTAGGAGGATTTTTCCGTTGGTTCAGTGTCTTCCATGATTGCTCAAGAAGAGTTACAGCAAATGGCAAAACAGTTTGAACAACAGGTTTGTTTGAGTGTATTATTAGTGCATAAACATGGTTACAAAAGCAATTCATGAGAACTTAAGTTGCATTGTTTAATATGGTTATTTTCCTTCTCTTTTTAAGTATGCCAAACGAAAATTGAATTTCTCAATATTTGATTTCAGACGCAGAATCTTCAAATTGGACATTTGAGTAGAATCAGTTTGTCAGAATCTGACAATCTCAAAGAACTAATATCTGAACTGCAGTCAGAAAAAGAAATGGTATGTATGACTTTTGGTTTTGTATTAACTGAATGTTAACCTAAGAAACAGTTTCACTTTCGTCTGTGTCAGTGGAATTTGCTGACAGCTTAGCGTCGACATGCAAGTGTCCAAGAAAAATTCTTTTTCTCCGTATATTATCAGAATTCTTGTTTATTTTTGCGTTTTGTCGTTATCTTGTTTTATGTTTAGCTAGAAAAAGCTGCTACTGAAGCCAAATCACTGTCTACAGAAAAGGAGTCATTGTATGAAGAGGTCAGTTAATTTTTCGAATAATTTCCTTGGCTGTATATGCAGGGTTAAGGAAAGAGTTCGCAATATTTTCTATTGGGGTGGCTGCAGGTTTAGTAGTTTTAAAATCTGCGTCCGTAATGAGAGCGTAGCAACTTGGTTTTGCATTACAATACGACAGTAAAAAAAAGAGCTTATAATCATTACAATCATACGTCAGAGGGGACAACAAAACAATTTACCCTCCATGTTTGATACCAGTTTGTTTGAAGCTACTATATAAGACCAAATTAACAAACATACAAGCTTCTCAAGCTTAACATGTAAGTAAACTAACATAGACCACGATCCCCCGTTTGGACCCCGTGCATAGATAAGGGGGGTGGGGGTCTGATTTATCGAGGGGGGTGTGTCCGCCGATAGCGTGCACAGGATACTACTGTCACAGATATAATATAATTCATAGGTAAAAGCATAGCTAAATAATTTGTTTAATAATGGAAATTAATTGCTACGTATCAAATTATTAAAATTAATTGTTTAATTAAACACTACCTAAAAGGGTATATACGTACCTAAAAGCTTTCTTTCTTGAAATTATTCTAAGTCCCAACCTTCTTTCGTAGGACTTTGTTTCGCTTCTAAGACTTATGGTAGCAATCGAAGGCAGGCTCAAGTCAGTAGTTTCCTACGTAGGAGCAGGGGTTATGCTGATGCTTTCTTATTGGATGCAGAATTTTAGTAAGCGTCGTGACTTTGTTAGTTCTTGGAATTGTAGCTTATGCCTGACAGTTGATGAATATTTTACTCCAATTTTCGGGTTTTTACGTTTCCTTCAATATTACGAAACAAGCCAGAAAGTGTGAGTCAAAGCTTCGTCAGAGAAAGGCTTGAAAGAGACCGACTGAGTTTTTATGCTTTCTGGTGGAAAGAGCTTTCGACTTTTCGACAAGGCGTCATTAGAAAAGGGAGATACGGTAACACGTGAGAGGCGGAGCTAGTAGAACTATAAAAGTCTGTGTTTTGAATCATTGTTGCTGGTGCGCTGTCTGCTGTTGCTGGTTGCTCGTTGCCTTGCCTTTGTCTGTACCCGTGAACTGAACTCTGAACTTGTCTTTGTTATAACTTTGCCCTCTGCTTCATAGTAAAAGCCTAGTGTTCACTTATGCCTAAGACGAGCAACGATCCACAACCCTAACCGTCATAAGGCCTACACGGACCAGATTTTCACGCTTCCACAACAGAACTTTCGAAGGACCTCCAGGCCTCGTGACACTACTATGTATTATGTACTCTTGGTAAAAATAGCTAATACACTACTTACCGTAAGCCTTGGACTAATTAGCGAATCAGCGCACACACACGCGTTTATAATATAAAATGATGTATGGTGGGACGGGAACGGGACCTCCTAATACTTTCAGGGATGGGTGAGGCTCTCGAGTTAACGAACTGACCAGGTCTAACATGTTCGTTCGTTACATAATAATGTAAGAGTCATACTCTTATTCTATTATGTAGTCTTGGTAGCATCATACGTAGAGTGTAACAAGCGTCAGCTCGCGAGCCATGAGTACCTAGTACGCAATTGCGTATGTTCACTCGTTTCTACAATAAGTCTTTTATCGAGACTCCGCCGCAAATGTGACCTATCATCTATCAATGTCGAATGATGGGTTACATCTGCGGGAGGAGTCCCGATAAAAGGCTTATTGTAGAAACGAGTGAACATACGGATTTGCGTACTATAGTACGACCAAAAAATGTGTACAAACTTTGACCGTTTATAGCAGATTAACCTTTAGAGTAAATCCCAACAATGTACATATTTTTAGAATCGTCTGGAACCAGAGATTTCGAAAATCCGGAATTCCGGGTTTCATTCACGAAAAATATAAATTTTTTAGTTTTTCGCCCAATTTTTTATCGTCATCAAAATTTTGTTTTCACGATCGAATAGAGCTGGTCCCGCTGCATATTTTTGCTCCTAGAAAGTTTTCACGAAAATGCACCCAGTTTCCGGAATTCCGGGTTTTCAAAATTTCCGGATTTTAAAAATTTTCTCCAATACCCACAAGACGGGTATCATTCGAAAGCTCTTATCGAGCTGAACAACTATTGTAATAGAATGAACTCTTGAAAGTTACACGAATTCAGGATTTCACTCTAGCTTGGAAGGTATTGGCGAATTCCGAGAACTGGGCTGATTTCTGCGAGTTGGTTCTGTTACAAGATTGTTCAGCTCATGAAGAGCTTTCGAATCATAGCCATATTGTGGGGTATTGGAGAAAATTTCTAAATTCGGAAAATCCGGTTTTCTCGAATTCCGGGAATTGTGTGCATTTTCAAGAGTTCATTCTATGACAAAAGTTGTTCAGCTCGATAAGAGCTTTCGAATGATATCCGTCTTGTGGGTATTGGAAAAAATTTTTAAAATCCGCAAAGTTTAAAGGGGGAGGAGATGGGCCGTTAGCGCGCAGAGCATGGCTTGCGAACTGATAACTTAGAGTGTGACCCTTGTCACACTCTTATCTATTATGTACTTTTGGTAGCACTAAGTGATGACTAGTTTTCCATGTTTAGCAAAGGAATCGTATGGAGTCAGTGATTTCTGAGCTTCAGGAGGTTGAACGTTTGGAGCGTGAAGCTGAGCCTGTGTAAGCCGTTTAATCTCAAACGGAATGCACTGTTTTTTGTGTTTGTATTGTCTTTTCGCACACTTTTTTAAAAAACACAAAATCAGGTAGTGCGCGTTAGCGCACTACCTAGAATAGGGTTTAAAAACACACTAAAAAGCACACTCACATTTTCACCTGAAGGAGCAAATTTTTATTGATTTTAAGCATAATTTTTCAGTTTTTCCAAAAAGTTTGCGCCTTCGGCGCAAATATCATATACATATCTGTTTTTACTTCTGTGTGTTTTCATCTGGGAATTAGTTTTAGTGTAAGCTTCATTATTCTAAGGAACGCTGCCATTTGGGCTGTATAGGCATAATTATTCTACGAAATTATGTTTCCAAATTCAAGAAATGACGAGAATAATATATAATGTCGAAAAGTTTTGAGGGATTGCAAACCCAAAGGTTCAGTTTGGTTCAATTTTCAAAAAATTCTCAACGTCTGGGGAGCTCCGCTCCCAGACCCCCATTGTAGCGCAAAAAGACGTCTTCAACACAAATATTTAACGTTCAGAACATTGAAATATCCTTTATAAAGACTAAGCAAGCAATATATGTTTTGTATTTCTTCTGTAACACGCGAAAAATGTTAAATACAGTTATAAATGCTGTAAAGACCGTTAAAAACGTGTTAATACTGCGAAAAGCGAATTTTAAGGAAAACACAGAATTTTTTCAAAAACACATTTTCTTAAAAAACACAAAAAGTACAGGTAAAATTTTGAAAAAAAACCCTGAAGGAAGGTGGTCGATTGTTTTTACAGAAAATATTTGCAAGCTGATATTGGATACCTTCATGCTTATTTTAATGCGCTGTAGTTTTGTTGAATTTCTTTTCATTTATCTGTGTTTGTCTTTGTTTATTAACGTAGATTTGTATGTCTGCAAGATTGTTAGAAAGTACTCTTGAATAGTATAATTCTAGTGTATTGGAAACTTTGAAAGATTTGACAGCACAGCATGATGAAATTAAGCAGAAGGAACAAGAATTTAAACAGCGTTGCAATGTAAGTTAGCGTGTGAGCATAAAACTTAATTGTGACATAATATTTCCATGAAAGAGATGAACTTGCCTCATTAGTCGGACCTTTGATGTAGAACACTTGCTGGATGTTAAATGTTTTACTTACTAGGAAGAACATACTTTGTAGTAGAGAGTGGTGAATCAAGTTGTGCTGCTTTTACTTTTGACTGCATCATTGTTGTCTGTTTCCGTAATCTGGTCTTTCAAAATTTTGTATATGGGTCGGTAAATGGGTACGACTGGAACGGAACAGAGTCTGTGCAGAAGGACCTTACACGGATAGTTATTATTTGAGGTGACACTTCTGGCTCTACGGCTGAAAATCCGGAAGAGTTTTAAAAGCAGCCGAAATAACTTTAAATGTTCATCTTGGAAACAAGTGTGCTTAGCTTAGATAAAGGATCAATAAGACCGTACAAATTCATTTCAAGTCCTACAATTTGCGACTCTTGTTATTTTTAGCAAGAGATGAATTTACTTCAAAATCAGTTGATGCTATTGCAGTCGGGATCAATGGATTCTGCAGAATATTCTCCGGTATTGCTTGGTTTCAGCATATTGTATAAGCTGCTTTAAATCTTCGACCGTCCTTTTCAAAACTGTAATCATTTCGGGATTGCATCATCATTTTGGGATTGGCATTATCGTTTTGGGATTGGACGTTATCTTTTTGCGTCCAGTTTTTTTATTATATATATTCAGGCGCGTAGCCAGGGGGGGGGCGAGGGGAGGGCATGCCCCCCCGAAATTGGAGGCGAAAGAAAAAATTTTAGCACCAAATAGGAATTCTGATAAATATTTCAAAAAATTTCGCCTGCGGCGCTATTTTTTCACGAAAATACCTCAAAAATACCAGCTTGCACTTGAAACCGGCCTCCACAGGTTCGGCTACAGCACTAATTTCTGAAAAATTTTGGCTTGCCCCCCTCCGAAATTTTTTTCTGGCTACGCTAGTGTATTTAAAGTTTTGCTAGTGTAGTGTGGATAGTATGTTGGAACATGGAAAGGTTGAGTAGTTCTTTCATTGTTTGGACAGTCAAGGAAAATATTCTGGTTTCGTTGTGGTAGCTTAAATTAATTTTCAACTGTTTATTTCATTTTCCAGGAATATCAGCAAGAAGTGAAAGCTCAGTATGAGCAAGTTAAGGCGGAGTTGCAACAGAAACGTTTAGACATGGTGAGCAGTATTCTGACTAAGCTTTTATGTTATGTTTTTCCTATAGAAAGTGTAATGGTTTACTGGACGTATCCTTGGGAGAGGCTGTTCTTTGTTTAAGTTTTAGTAATAAACATATTGCGTTCGTAACGTTTTCGCATTCTTCACTGGAAACGTTAATTTGTATGAAAATGGAAAAGTATATTTTCTAATGCAAAAACAGTTTTTGGTTCTAGGGAGAGCTTAATCGTGAAATTTCCCGCCTGCAAAGAACAATTGATGATGTTCCGTCCCAGGCCGAATTAAATCAGTATCAGCGCCGATTCTTTGAACTATATAATCAGAGTTAGTAAACTAAAAACTTTTATTATTAAAAACAAATTTGTGCTCGCGATCAGGAACTCAGAAACTTTGAGATTTAAGGGGTTACATCGCAGAATTTGATGCTGTAGTGGAATCTGCTGAGCTAAATCATTAACTTGTGATATTTATATTTATCACAATTTATATCAGGTAGTGCGCGTTAGCGCACTACCTAGAATAGGGAAATTTGCACGTTGTGCGCCTTATTGGAAACTGTTTTTTAATAAGTCACGGAGGAGTGGACCGATCGGGCTCAAACTCGGTGTGTGAAGAGCCTATGGGCAGGGGTACATGCTGTGAAAATTTGAGCCGAATCGGTCGAGCCAATCTCGAGATATGCAAATTAGGTGCTTTGGCCGCTACACAGTTCTCTCCATTTTTCCCCCCCACCCCTAGAGGTCGGAGGACAAAAAATTTCTATAAGGTTTTGCTATTTTTGTGGATAGAAAGTGCCGCAATTCTGGGCGAATTTTTCTTTTCGCCGTAT
>JASAND010029781.1:0-18962 GCA_030248195.1 Trissonchulus latispiculum | reverse complement strand
GAGTCAGAAAGCTAAAAATCGGCGTGTGGGCTTATATTGAGGTCGTCATTCACACGCCAAATATTACTGCAATAGCTTCAATTGCTAGGCCACGGCGGTCGTGGCTTTTTTCCGAAATTTTGACGTAGTTTTTCTCCTGATTGACTATACATATTTCATGGGCGTATCCAGGAAATGGCTTTGGGGGTTCAAACCCCCTCCTTTTGGATTATATTTTATCATTACTTCATTAAAGAAAGTATAAATTTTGTCAAAACCGCTCCTTTTCAAAAACTTAGATATATACGCCCATTACATATATATATATATATATATATATGTAATGTATATATAAACTGTAGCAAAAGAGTCTATAGTATAAACAGACTAAACGACCAAAACCGGAACAAATTGGGGTAAGCAGAATATAGTGTAAACGCTGGCCAGCAGGCGGATCCACGAAGGATACAAGGCATTAATCATAGAGAAATAATGAAAAACGCCTGCCTGCAGTCACTAAGGCCGTAGCCTTAGTCCGAACAGGAGAGAGCCAATGGGCGCTGTGAGCGCTCTTACCCAGAGAGAACTAATCTATCTCTGGAGCTCCTGCCTGGTTGTCCAAGAAGGACAGCCAGCTCGGCTCTATCTGTGCTGCAACATAGCCAGAGAAGGTTTTATCAAAACCTCTCTGACTGTGCTATGCACAGAAAGAGGACTGCAGTGGCCAGCGGAGATAAAAAATAAAATTTTTCAAAAGTGGTTAAATTTGGTATATATCAAATGAATGCTCTAAGTGAGCTGAGCAACTTTTGTCATAGAACTGCATACCCAAAATGGCTGTAGGGTGCTGTGGGGGGGGGGGGGTGGGGACTTTGGCCATTTTAGGGCAAAAATGTAATTTTTCAAAAGTGGTCAAATTTGTGTCAAATGAAAGTCCTATGCGAACGGAACAACTTTTGTCATGGAGCCACCCACCCAAACTTGCTGTGCCAAATAACGTCACGTGCCTATGAAACTTTTGTCTTTACTTCTTCAACCGAAATGTAAAGGATATAATATAGACACAGCCAACCCCAACACACACATATTATCCTCTTTTGTGCGGAGCATTCTGAATCTGAATTCTGAAATATTAATTGTGGATTTTAAATGCAGACTAAATTTAGAAAATAGACTTGACTTCCGTTATTATTATTCAGGCCTCATACTCTTGCTACTTTCCCTACTTTCTCTTCATTCCTACTTTTTTCTTACTGATGACATTTTTCTTTTCGTGAACAATCATTTTTGAAATTTCGACTGCGATTGTGCCGCTTCTATCCAGAAGGATTGGTATATATGCATGCTGCTACCACAATTTTTTCAAGCAAATTTTTCCCTTGACACTGAAATTTCTACGCACCAAATTTCAACTCAAGTCGGATATATAAAAGATATAAAAACTATCCGCGTGTCCGGATATCCAGTGCTTATCTCTAATATGAAATAAAAAATAGAAAATTTTTAAAAAGATTTTAATTATATAAAGACCGCCCCCCGCCACCTTGGGTAATATGAGGCCTGTTTATAATTTAGGAATTAAATCTTCAAACGTTAGTGCTTGAAATTATGTACGAACTTGAATTGTAATGAATAAATGGTTGCCAAATCTTATTGAAACAGTTTTGTACGTCCAAAACTAGAATTGTACGGCCATAGCCATACAATACTAGAATTGTACGAGGGTGGCCATACAAAACTAGAATTGTACAAGGGAGGCCATACAAATCTAGTTTTGTACAAAATGACCCATACAAAACTAGTTTTGTACGATTTCGGGTTTTGTACGTAACATATATATACAAATAACAAAAATGCTCCGCACAAAAGAGGATAATATATATGTCGCAGTCTAAAATCTTTTTCCGTCTAATTGCAATTAGACGGAGAATTTCAGTCTAATTGCAATTGGGCTAGTCTAATAGCGTGAGATTGAGCAAAATGCTGTTAGACTAAAAATTTTCAGTTAATTGTAACTAGACGTATCATTGTTCGTCTAATTGTAATTAAGAATATCTTCAGCGTCTAATTGCAGTTTGACGTAAAATGTTTTGGCTAATGTATAAGAACAGCGCTTCACTGTAACTGTATACGGAGAAGGGCACAGAAAGTGGAAAAGATAAACCATAAAAATACATAAACCAAAACATTTTACATCAAAATGCAATTAGACGATGCTCTGTTCGCCCAAATGCAATTAGACTGAAAATTTTCAGTCTAACAGCATTTCGCTCAGTCTCATGCTATTAGACTAGCCCAATTGCAATTAGACTGAAATTCTCCGTCTAATTGCAATTAGACGGAAAATGCTTTTAGACTGCGACATATACACGTAATATCTTTTCTTTATAGCCTCCTGCGCATATATATACGTATTTCTTTTATCCAGCATCATGCCCAAGTCAAAAAGGGATAAAGAAGGTATGTAATAGCACCGAATGTTTTCTACTATATATAAATCAATAACATTTTGTAAAAGTGGTCAACTTTGTTATCAAATGAAAGCCCTCAGCGAACTGAATAACTTTTACCATTCAACGGCATGCCCAGACTGGCTGTAGAGTGCTATGGTGGACTAGGGGTGGGGTCTTAGTAGATTTTTGGTCAAAAATAAAATTTTCAAATGGAAGCCAAGTTCAAATGGTTGCAAATGGAAGCCGTAAGCGAACTTAGCAACTTTCGTCGTAGAACATCCCACCCAAACTTGCTGTGGTGTGCTTTTGTTTTTACTTCACCGGAATGAGAGTTGGCCACAGTGCGTACAACGCCAAAATAAATTGCCGTTTCACTAGCATACGTACGTAAGTGATTTGATGTCGGTAACATTGTCATTACAAATCTGTGTGTTAAACTTGCCTTATGTAAAAACAAAAAGTGTAATCATGTAGACATATATAGGCCGACACACATATTATCCTCCTTTGTGTGCAGCTTTTTGTTACTTATACCTATACGTATTACTTTTTAGTAGCACTAACGAAAGTGGAAAAGAAAGGCTTAAAAATGAAGGAACGTCTTGTTTCTCAGGTGAGCGTTAAAGTATTGTATTATATAATACGTATATAACAGTAGACATGCACCTTGACCCCGGTACCGGGGCCAGGGTCTGGGGGTCCAAATCGAAAATTTTCATGAAAATTCAAATTATGCAATAATTTCGGCTACACAAACGTTATATATATACTATCGTTGTTAGAAACGTTACTATTGCTGTTTTAATTCAAATCGGTGGGAGAACAAATGATTTTTCTCTCTCTCTCTCTCTCTCTCTCTCTCTCTCTCTCCCCCCCCCCCCCCCCCCCCCCCCCCCCCCCCCCCCCTTCGTTCGTGATGGGGCACTGGATATCCGGATAACCGGATAATTTTTAAATCAGGATAATATCCGATTTGAGGAAAATATCCGGATATCTGTGTACATTTCTGACAAAGTAATGCGGGGGGGGGGGGGGGGGGGGGGGGGGGGGGGGGGGGGGGGGGGGGGGGGGGGGTAAATTTCTGACAAAAAAATCCGAAAAATTTTAAATATTTTTCAAAAATTTTTCTGAAATCATTTTTGAAACCAAGGTTGTGGCTTGGCTTTGTGATAGAAATTTGACAGAAAAATTAAAAATTTAACTGCAACATCGAAAAATTTTCTTGAAGTTAAGTTCGGAATAGGCGGATAACCGGATATCCGTTAACGCAAAATAGGCAGATTTCCGGATATGAAAAAATATCCGGTGCCCATCACTAAACACTTTAAAACTTTCAAAATTTTGGTCAGAAAATGTCAAAAATTTACCAGTTTGTTAGTATTTGGCCCCCGAAATTATATACCTCCTGGGCCCGGCCAGGCCCCGGTGCATCCCTAATTAACATGTTATAATATTATGGGTGTAAGAGGCTCTGCGCGGAACTTAGTGACCCGAGCACCGTGCCAGCTAAATACTCAGCGGAATTGGACAAATCTGTATCGTCGGAATCAGCACGACGAGTTTTCGCTTCCGGACAAGTTAGGTCCGTTGGTCTTTGTTCGTGTGAGTAACTCTTGCAGAAGCACTTCCTCTAACTCACAAACTGCACGATCAAGGCATTTGTAATCGGTGAAGTTTGGTTTTTCTGAGAGTACGTAATTATAGGGGGGCGCGAGAGCGACCCCCTATAATATGGGTGTAAAAGGCGCTGCGCGGCCCTATGAGACTCGTTCGAGCACCGTGCCAGCTCAATACTGAACGAAACTCAGCAAGTTTAGTATCATTGGAATCTACAGAACAAGTTGCAAAAAAGTTTTGGTCAAAATTTTCAACTTTGAAAATTTTCACTTCCGGACAAGTTAGGTCCGTTTGTTTTTTTCTGTGTTAGTCACGCTTGGAAAAGGGCTATTTTGTGCAGAGGTGTTTGAAAGATGTGGACATTTTTAGCCGGAAAGGTTTATGTTTTCTGAATGCCGATATGGTCTCATGAGCCCCGCGCTATATTTTTTCGCTGCCCGGCCCGGCATGCCACCTGTGCGGGCGGCCAAAAGTGGCCTGACGGCGTTTTTGGCCAAAAAACGGCCATTTTGTGTCACGCCCACAGGACTCAGGGAACAAGCTAGAGAAACGCGGTTTGTTGCATACGTTGAAACAAGTACGGAGGGGATACTAGTGCATAACGTTGGCCGACTTTTGATTTAGGTCCTGGACCGTTCAGGCAGCCGGCCCAAAGGAAGTCGGTCCAAATGGCCATTTTCGGAAAAATTTCGAAGTCCCAACTCTACAGAAAATAGTCAAAAATAGGCCTAAATATGCAGCATTGAGCTATTTAGTGGGACGCATAGAAAGGTTATCGGGGTCGCTGAACACGATGAGCATAGTCGCAGCGCGGTGCGGTGCTGCTATCGTGCTGTACTGTTATGTAGCAACCATAGCACGCTGTCTGTAGACTTACTGTAAACGACTAAACATATGAAACTTGGTGACAATTATGTCTATAGTAAGAGGGAACTGTAGCTATGTTAGTTGGTGCACTCTCTAGCTTCCACCGTGCTGTATGTGCTGCCCCAAACACAGCACCGTCGATAACAAGTTATTCATTCGTCACTGGTATTTGAAATTCGGCATACAGATAGTTTAGGACATGACAAACTATTATAGATACGTTTCGTATACTTATTACGATGTTACTATGTGGTTGCGCTGCAGTGGAGTGCTGCAGAATCACAGCACGGTCTATAACTAACTACAGAAAACTTGCAATCGTCTGAAATTCTGTAGGCAGGTGCAGAATAGCATTGGAAATCATGCCGTACAAGTTTCCTTTTTTGGCAGTGAAGTTTGCGCCTAATTGCGCTGCAGTAGAGTGCTGCTGAAGTACAGCACGGCCTATAACTAGCTACAGGTAAGTTGCAATCGGCCAAAATTTTGCACACCAGTGCGGCAGAGCATTGCAAATCGTGCCGTATGAGTTTCCCTCACTGGCAGTAAAGTTTGCATCTGGTTGCGCTACAGTAGAGTGCTGCTGAAGCACAGCACGGCCTATAACTAGCTACAGGTAAGTTGCAATCGTCTGAAACTTTGCACACAAGTGCGGCAGAGCATTGTAAATTGTGTTTTATGAGTTTCCTTCACTGACAGTAAAGTTTGTATTTGGTTGCGCTGCAGTAGAGTGCTATATGCTATATACAATAACTAAAACTGTTGCAGCCATGGGTACTGGATGTTGGATTTCTGTCAAAATAGAGAAAAAGGAAGAAATTGGAACTTTTCAAGCTTCTTTGTTCTGTGACGTTGATTAGTGACGATTAGTGATTGGCGGAATTTTTAAAGTTTCTTTCACACAGCTTTAACGTTTTTGCTTTTTACTGAGAACCTTAAAAATGAAATAGGACAAGAATAAAAATGCTCCGGTGGAGCATGAAAAATGCAATATGGGTGACATTGGGTTGTAAATGGACAGATGACTAGGTTTTAAAACGTTAATATGGGAGGGGCAGGTTGTAAATGCCAGGAGGACTAGGTTAAAAGCGCACTAATATGGACCAGCTTCGCTGAACAACCCATATTCGCGGTCACTCATGCTCCACTCCACATGACATACGAGTAAGATCTACATTCTTCAGCTTTCAAAGCAAGCAGGACGATTTTGAAATATTAAAGCTTATTCCAAATAAACAATGCAGTTCTGGTGGAAAGGTGCTCAAGGTGTTTTTTCTGCACTGTCAGCGCAGAATTTTCTATTAAGTTGATGTGAAAAGCAGTTGACATTATGTACGTGTATTATTAATTTGTATAATAAGGAGCACGACCACATATACTTGCAGGCCATGCTGACAAATCTTACAATTTTCCGAAGAACTGCCAATAGCAACAGAAAGCAGCAGCCGATAGAAACTCTGGACAGTTTTCGCGAATATGGATTGTTCAGCGAAGCTGGTCCGTATTAGTGCGCTTTTAATCTAGTCCTCCTGGCATTTACAACCTGCCCCTCCCATATTAACGTTTTAAAACCTAGTCCTCTGTCCATTTACAACCTAATGTCACCCATATTGCATTTTTCATGCTCCACCGGAGCATTTTTATTCTTATATATATATATATACCACCTGGGTTGTAAATGGACAGAGGACTAGGTTTTAAAACGTTAATATGGGAGGGGCAGGTTGTAAATGCCAGGAGGACTAGGTTAAGGGGGGGGGTATACCAAATACACTAATGACAAAAAATTTTCCGATTGCGCTCAAACCTTGTCACATATTAGTACCTGGGTTCCTTCAAAATAATTAAAAGTTTCGATGCGTTTTGTTTTTCATAGCGTTCACAGCAAGCCTCGCAAAGTTGCTGACCTACGGCTTTTTCGTGTCTGAGTGGTCGAAGTTTTTCCGATTTTTCTCCGGTCTGCTAAGAGCCAACGTCATGAATTTTCTTGTGAACGTAAAGGAAACTTAGGACTATCGTTGGGTATGCGCAACTTCAAAATTGGCTGAGCACACGCTAGTGCTGCAGCCCATTTACCATGCATCCCACCCCAAATTATGGCAATTGACATATTTCGTTTGAGACCTAATCCGCTGCAAGCATCCGATTGGGCTCAAACTTTGCACACAGAAGTCTCTTAAGACTATAAATATGTGTAGAAAATTTGAAGCGTTTTGACCGAATCAGTAAAAAGTTATACATTTTGTTCGATTTTTGCTGTCAGAGGCGCAAAATTGGCTTCCCGCCAAAAATGCCAAATTTTCAAAATCGTCGAATTACTACAAAAAAGCACTCATTCGATAGATCTCATCATTCTAAACAACTTTTCTAATTGCACCAAGTCACGATATAGCTTCTACGATGAGATAAATTCCATCAAAGTTTTGCTACATGCCGATTTTGAGCATTTTTTCACTGTTAGCCACATAATTAAGCAGTCATTAAAAAACCATTACACAACTTGAACCAGCCAAACCTGGCACATATTTGACCTTATATCCTGGCTATATTCTGTAAAAATTTCAGAAGATTTGGAGCACTTTGGTGGATTAGGCTCCAAACGGCGACAGGTCACCTAGTGAAAATTTTACAATTTTTAAAGTTTGCGGCTACAGTACTCCCGAACGAGAAGCTTCTGTGAGCTGCCATTTGGCATGTATATAACCAGTGTCCATGGAAATATGTGTGCAAAGTTTTAGGTCTGTAGCTTTACCCGAAAAAAATTCAGAGCTTCCGAAAGACCAATCTAAATTTTGAAAAAATGAACAAAAATTTTCAGTTTGGGACCCCATGCAGCTCGGATGTCATGGGATATATCAATGCCTCATATTAACTTTTTAACTATGATATGTTACCTACTTGCATGCAAAAAACTAGCGCTCTCCGAAGAAGTTGTGCAAACCCCTGGGTATACCCCCCCTTAAAAGGGCACTAATATGGACCAGCTTCGCTGAACAACCCATATTCGCGGTCACTCATGCTCCACTCCACATGACATACGAGTAAGATCTACATTCTTCAGCTTTCAAAGCAAGCAGGACGATTTTGAAATATTAAAGCTTATTCCAAATAAACAATGCAGTTCTGGTGGAAAGGTGCTCAAGGTGTTTTTTCTGCACTGTCAGCGCAGAATTTTCTATTAAGTTGATGTGAAAAGCAGTTGACATTATGTACGTGTATTATTAATTTGTATAATAAGGAGCACGACCACATATACTTGCAGGCCATGCTGACAAATCTTACAATTTTCCGAAGAACTGCCAATAGCAACAGAAAGCAGCAGCCGATAGAAACTCTGGACAGTTTTCGCGAATATGGATTGTTCAGCGAAGCTGGTCCGTATTAGTGCGCTTTTAATCTAGTCCTCCTGGCATTTACAACCTGCCCCTCCCATATTAACGTTTTAAAACCTAGTCCTCTGTCCATTTACAACCTAATGTCACCCATATTGCATTTTTCATGCTCCACCGGAGCATTTTTATTCTTATATATATATATATATATATATATGACCCGGATTCTGAGAAAATCGACCCGGGCCAATTATAAGTTGTTCAACCTCAAAAATCGATTTCGCCCATTCCGATATATATATATTAAACTAGAAGACATTCTAAGAACTTTGGCACTTGCCGTTTTTTCCAATTCCTCCTGTAGCGTTCACAGCAAGCCCTCAAAGTTGACCCATTTCCACGATTTTGGCTATGTCAACTTGCTAATGCTTTGACAGATGGCTACAACGCTTGACTTGACCAAACCAGCTCAAATTTGCCACACATAGTAAGTATATATGGCCCGGTTTGCACACCAAATTTGAGCCGTCTACCTGCCTTCTAGCTTCAGATAAGTACATCTAACTGCGAAAGTTGTCTTTCTGCTCCTCCCAAAAATTCACACATTTTTGGCCAAAACTATATACAGATATCAAAAGCCAAAAGGACATTGGAATATATGTTGTACCTCTATACCAGCCCTAACATCATGCAAAAAATCAGCGATTTTTAGGTGGACTGGCATAACCATTTATGACCTCGAATGTAGGTCGCTACTGTTCCAAAAAGCAGAGTAGCCGTGGATTGAGCTGCCAATGGCAAACCTAGGAGCTAGATACAGTGTCTAATGTTTGCTCAAAATCATAGCATATGATGCCAATTTTGTTGGTATAATATCAGGCATTCAGCGTTTTACATGTTTCAGCTTAACCGAAGACAAATGTTCAAAACTGCGAAAGTGGTTTTTTCAGATTAGTCGAAAAATTTACACACTTTTGGCCGAAACCCCATGCAAATAATCAAAAGCCAAAAGGACATTGGAATATATGTTGTACCTCTATACCAGCCCTAACATCATGCAAAAAATCAGCGATTTTTAGGTGGACTGGCATAACCATTTATGACCTCGAATGTAGGTCGCTACTGTTCCAGAAAGCAGAGTAGCCGTGGATTGAGCTGCCAATGGCAAACCTAGGAGCTAGATACAGTGTCTAATGTTTGCTCAAAATAATAGCATATGATGCCACTTTTGTTGGTATAATATCAGGCATTCAGCGTTTTACATGTTTCAGCTTAACCGAAGACAAATGTTCAAAACTGCGAAAGTGGTTTTTTCAGATTAGTCGAAAAATTTACACACTTTTGGCCGAAACCCCATGCAAATAATCAAAAGCCAAAAGGACATTGGAATATATGTTGTACCTCTATACCAGCCCTAACATCATGCAAAAAAATCAGCGATTTTTAGGTGGACTGGCATAACCATTTATGACCTCGAATGTAGGTCGCTACTGTTCCAAAAAGCAGAGTAGCCGTGGATTGAGCTGCCAATGGCAAACCTAGGAGCTAGATACAGTGTCTAATGTTTGCTCAAAATAATAGCATATGATGCCACTTTTGTTGGTATAATATCAGGCATTCAGCGTTTTACATGTTTCAGCTTAACCGAAGACAAATGTTCAAAACTGCGAAAGTGGTTTTTTCAGATTAGTCGAAAAATTTACACACTTTTGGCCGAAACCCCATGCAAACAATCAAAAGCCAAAAGGACATTGGAATATATGTTGTACCTCTATACCAGCCCTAACATCATGCAAAAAATCAGCGATTTTTAGGTGGACTGGCATAACCATTTATGACCTCGAATGTAGGTCGCTACTGTTCCAAAAAGCAGAGTAGCCGTGGATTGAGCTGCCAATGGCAAACCTAGGAGCTAGATACAGTGTCTAATGTTTGCTCAAAATAATAGCATATGATGCCAATTTTGTTGGTATAATATGCGACAAGTATCTGCCTCAATTGTATGAACATTATGCGATTTCAATAATCCCTGCGTTCGCAGTGCTAGATTACGTTATCGATATTGTCGCTGTGACTTGGTGGCATTTCAAAGATGTGAGTCAATTACTCCAAAGTACTCTGGCAGAATCGTCTGAAACTTTGCAGATTACAAGTCAGGGACTGTACCAAAATGTGCAGTAAGTTAGGCCACTAAGTCTCGCTCTAGTGTTTAAAAATGGTAGATTGCTTTCTCGAAGTACGGGCCAAGATCGCTCAAAAGCTCTAAGATAGTTGTAAACGTATACTGAACGAAGGATGCGTCATATATATCGAAAAACGGATTTCGTATTCTGATTCAGCAGGTCAAAGAACCCCTATGAGTATCTTTTCGGTAAGATTGGACAGAAAAATGTTTTGACCCCGTTTCTATGCTGTGCTAGCCAGGTTTTCAGGCCTAAAAATTAAGGTTATGTTTGATCAAAAAGTGAGCTAGCACACTAACCAAAAAACCAAAATCTCTCCAACTTAGCCACAGTTTGCCCCTATTAGAGCCTAATAACTGGTAACAAGTTGGGCTAGGCTAGGGGCTGCCAATTTTATTAGATCGAAAACGGCGCACTGTCACTTAGCAACTTTTTGCCAAATTTCGAACTTTGACCTGTGGTTGACCTATGACCTGAAGAAGGAAGCAACGCTCGATAGCCGGAATACTTTTAATATTTAGTGCTAATAAGAGTTAACATTTGTGGCAAAAAGTTTTTAATCTACTAGAGCTTAAAAAGCTTTTTCAAAAAATTCTTTTTCGCACCAAAAGTTTCACTTTAGCGATCTGCCAGAGCCGATGTGTGTTAAATATAATAATGCCCCTACGGACTATTTTACCCTGATGTTACCTAATCATGTGCCAAAAGGTAGGTCGCTCTGAACAAGTTGGGCAAACCTGTTCGTACCCCCCCCCTTAAGTTGACGCTATAGCGCTTCTCTCAGCAACCACAGCCAACATTCAAGGTCATAAATGGTTATACCAGTCCATCTAAAAATCGCTGATTTTTTGCATGATGTTAGGATAGGATTGGTATAGAGGTACAACATATATGTCAAAGTCCGTTTGGCTTTTGATATTTGCATTTTTGATGTGGCCATAGGATAATGTGGGGGGGGGGTGCAGATAGCTAGACCACTCAGCGAAAAGGCAAAAGTGGCAGACCCTCTCGTCCAGAAAGGAAAAAAGGGTAGACCCCTCAGCGAGTTTTACCAAAAATTGGTAATTTTTAGCAAATTTTAGTGATTTTTTCAATAAATTTCTTAAAAACCTCTAAAAATTTTTCATTTTTCACTAATTTTTGGTCAAAAACGTTAAAAACTAGCAATTTTTGCTAACTTCGGGGCAGACCCCCTTAAAATTTTGGATTTTTTCATGGGTAGACCCCTCGCCGAGGTCGGGGTAGACCCCCCAGAATCGGACCCTGTGTTAATGTAAGGTTTTGGCCAAAAATTTGTAAATTTTTCGATTGATCTGAAAAAACCACTTTCGCAGTTTTGAACTTTTGTCTTCGGTTCAGCTGAAACATGTAAAACGCTGAATGCCTGATATTATACCAACAAAATTGGCATCATATGCTATTATTTTGAGCAAACATTAGACACTGCATCTAGCTCCTAGGTTTGCCATTGGCAGCTCAATCCACGGCTACTCTGCTTTCTGGAACAGTAGCGACCTACATTCGAGGTCATAAATGGCTATGCCAGTCCCCCTAAAAATAGCTGATTTTTTGCATGATGTTAGGGCTGGTATAGAGGTACAACATATATTCCAATGTCCTTTTGGCTTTTGATATCTGTATATAGTTTTGGCCAAAAATGTGTGAATTTTTGGGAGGAGCAGAAAGACAACTTTCGCAGTTAGATGTACTTATCTGAAGCTAGAAGGCAGGTAGACGGCTCAAATTTGGTGTGCAAACCGGGCCATATATACTTACTATGTGTGGCAAATTTGAGCTGGTTTGGTCAAGTCAAGCGTTGTAGCCATCTGTCAAAGCATTAGCAAGTTGACAGAGCCAAAATCGTGGAAATGGGTCAACTTTGAGGGCTTGCTGTGAACGCTACAGGAGGAATTGGAAAAAACGGCAAGTGCCAAAGTTCTTAGAATGTCTTCTAGTTTAATATATATCGGAACGAACGAAATTCATTTCCTTCGATTTTTAAGTTGAACAACTAGGGTCGATTTTCTCAGAATCCGAGTCATATATATATACCACCTGTCTCTGATGATCCTGTCCGAGGCGTTCCATTATTTTGGCACAGACCGTCGTTTTCCCAGAGGCCGTTCCTCCGGCCACCCCAATCAGGAACGCCGTTTTCCCTCTATCACTTCGTCCTCCACAAAGAGTCATTCAAGCTAAAATTCAACTGTACAACCACAGAGGTCAGGGAAAAACCAACCCGAAAGTGGTGGGGAATTTAACCGCCCCTCTCCCCTTTTTAGGCGATGGGGATGGGCTCAAATTTTGGGGGGGGCTCGAACCACCTCCGTGGGAAATCGGACACGGACCCCATCAAATGGAGATCCTCACAGGTGTCCCCTAGCATCCGTCTGGTCAACGGCGCAAAGTTACAAACTCTCAGGAATGCGGCTGTGTTTGATTAACACTGAAGCATCTGGAGTCCTCAAATTATGCTACCGAGCGGTTGGGTCCAATCCCCCACATCATTTCCATCCCGGATTCTCCGGTGTGTGGGCCGGCCAAAGCTAAGACGTGTGCTGGGCCAGTATATAGATGCAGAAGTGCCCTCATGTAGCTTTTCCAAGCTCACCGAACCCGGAAATTTTGCATGCGAGTTGGCAGGACCATGCTACCTGCTACACAAAATTTGAGCTAAATCAGACACCTTTGAACATTTTTTGACATTTTGAAGATTGTGTCATTTTCCTGGCTTACTTCTACTGGGGGGGGGTCGCCCCCCATTCGAGAAGCCCCACCCCATGTAAATTTCGACCTCCCCCCATAAGCCGAAAAATTGGCGAATTTTACCATTTTTACCCTAAATTTCCGATTTTCCGGCTACGCCGAATTTTTACTGAAATTTTCACTACGTATTTTAGCTTAAAAACTCCTAAAATTAGTAATTTTTAACGATTTTTAGCAGTTTTTACACAAAAAAACCTAAAAATTTGTCAAAAAATATGCCCCCCACGTTCGGCGAGCCCCCCCCCCCCCATCGATGGGGGGGGGCTTCTTCGAGCCCCCCATATATAAATTTTGGCCATTAAGTAAGCCAGTTTTTGGGCCCCCAAAACTTCAAAAATGGCCTACCTTTAAAGACATCTGGACTAGTGATGAGCACCGGATATTTTTTCATATCCGGATATCCGCGTATTTTGTGTTAACGGATATCCGGACCTGTTGGCGGTTATCCGCCTATTCCAAGCTTAACTTCTAGAAAATGTTTCAATTTTACAGTTAAACTTTCAACTTTTTGTTAATTTTTCGATACGCTGTGAATTCGTATCATACACCCAGAACCCAAGCCACAAACCTTGGTTTCGAAAATCTTTTCAGCGAAATTTTTGAGAAATATTTTTAAAATTTTTGAAATTTTGTCAAAAACTCGCTAATTTTTTATTGCTTTGTTTGCAATGTACACGGATATCCGGATATTTTTGTCAAATCGGATATTATCCGGATATCCAGTGCCCATCACTAATGTGGACAAGCACAAGGTATATATATATATATATATAAATTTTTTAAGGATTTTTTCGGGGAAGGCTTCCCGGGATTGGTATTGTTTGGCGTGTTTTGCAGGTGCAAACGCAAAAAGTCCTCAAAACTGATCGGATTTAGGCTGAAAATAGCTATTTTTACGAAAAACTCCCCGTTCTCCGACGAAGCCGGAAAATTTCTGAAAACTTGCCATGTTTGGCAAAAATTTGGGCACCCAAAAAATCCCGACGGGGGAGAATCAAAATCCCGGGAGGGGGCGATTTCGGAGGAAGAAGTCAATTTCGAGGCCCCTCCCCCCTGTAAAAATACCCTGGTGGAAAATTTTCTATAAAAGTTAAACAACAACTTGAGCTTAGAGGATCGCCTGTTTGGATATATAAGTTGGCCCAGAGTTGGAAGTGGGTCGCGGGCAGTGGCGGATCCAGGGGAGCATTTGGGTCCCTCCCTTTGAGGTTGAGGGCCCGTTCGGTAGTCGCAATCTTTCAGCTGAATTTTCCGCAAATGAAGCAGAATTTATATACTTGATCGTGAATATTTAAAAACTTTTTTATGTGCGGCGCTGGCGCACTTTATATGCATTGGTAGGCATATAGAGGATGATTCAATTCACTAAAATTTCAAGAATTTTCTGATTTCATGCAATTCTTTTACTTTTCCCATTTAAAGTATATAAATAAATCTTAAAGGAGGGATAAAAATTTATCTCCCTTCTGTAAAACTCCCGAAATTTCTGTTTTGCCCCCCTTCCAAATTTTGCGGCCCTCTCCCTTTTCGAAAACCTGGATCTGCCACCACAGATTTTTGGCCAAAAAGTGGCCAAAAATGGTATAAAATCGAAAATTTAGGGGGTCCCCCACCCCCATCGGGAGGGAACCCTCCCCGCCCCAGATTTTTTGCCCAGCCACACCTGGGGAGCATAGTTTCACTGGAACTTAGGGTCTCGGGGGGTATAGCCATGGGGTGAAAAACCCCACCACCTTTTTGGGGGAAAAAACCCACCCGCCTCCTGGGTCATGGGTTGGAGATATGAGCTCCAAAACATAGCAGCAGGAAGCGCGACTCTTTCTAACCTATGTATGCAAAGATCAAGTCATTTGGTTCACTCCTGCTTATTTTATGACATTTTGAAAATGACAACTACTTTTTGGTTCAACCATCCAAAAATTTACCAAAAGTTTGGACCGATGTAACTTTTGACTGGATTGGGCTAGAAAAGTTTTGCAAATATCTGCAATGATGGCAACTCTTCCTCTTTGCACACAGCCAAAATTAGACCGATCCGCTGTACCGTTGGTCTGGCACATTGCCAAATGTGGCGGGGGAAAACCCACTTTGGGGGAAAAACCCACCCATGCCAAATGTGGCGGGGAAAAACCCACTTTGGGGGGAAAAACCCACCCAAATTTTTTTGAAAATTTTTTTAACAACTCAACACGGAAACAATTAGAGACTATAGCACGGTACTATCGAGCACGCTGCGTCATCCTATGCGGTCAGATTCGGACAATTTTGCTTACCTGGCTAGCTAGGTGCTAAAAACCTTAAAAGTGCCATTTCGCTGCTGGAGGACCCAATATAGTCAATCGGGAAAAAAGCCACGTCAAAATATTTCGGGAAAAAAGCCACGACCGCCGTGGCCTAACGGGTGAAGCTATTGCAGTAATATTTGGCGTGTAGAAGGACGACCTCAATATAAGCCCACACGCCGATTTTTAGCTTTCTGACTCTCTTCTGTAGTCAATAGAAGGGTCGACATTTTTTGGAAAACTTTGTTCCTGAAATGGCGGGAAAACGGTAATTTTTGAAAAATTCCTAACTTTAGTGTCAATAGAGCTATCTGAATAATTTCTACTGCAATCAAGTGGGAACACGTCTGGCTTTGTTCTCACACAAATGTCCAGGGTATTTTTTAGGGATTTTTTTCCGGGGGGGGCTTCCCGGGGGGGGGAAAGAAATTTTCGGGGGGGGGAAGATTTTTTTGCAAAAATGAGCCAAAAAATGGTATTTTTTGGCGTATTTTGCATGGTGAAAAACAAAAAGTTCTCAAAAATGCCAGGATTTAAGGTATAAATAGCCATTTTTACGAAAAAATCTCCGGCGAAGCCGGAAAATTTTTGAAAATTTGACCATTTTTAGAAAAAATGTAGACCTCATTAAGGGGGCAGACCAAAATCCCGGGGGGGGCGATTTCGGGGGGGGGAAGGCATTTTCGGGGGGGGGAGGTCAATTTCGGGGGGGGGGGGGGGGCCCCGCCCCCCCCTGTAAAAAATACCCTGAATGTCAACAATTCAGAACGTCACGTGGTCTCTGCGCAGGTGTGGCTTTTTATTTCCGATGATTTTGACCCATCGGGAAAAAAAAGCCAGTCACTTTCTAGACCTATAGTGAGCAGGTATCTTGGATTTTTGGGATTATTACTATGTTGAAAATAATCAGCAATTCAAGTTTTACAGAGCATACCGTTTGTATGTGGGTAGTTCCTGAAATGAGCAACTTTTGGACTAATATGTCACGCCTGTCGTTCTGACCGCTACACACCGCATTTCATCCTTAAACTGGCACATTTGGCCAAAAAGAGCATTACGAATTCATTGGAAAACACTAGTTTGTAGCTAGCCTTCGTTTTAGCAAGTTTTTAAAAAATTGTATGTTTACGTTATATATATTTGATGAAACCAACCTAGCCAGTTTATGCTGCAAACTAAAAAGTTGTTTTTAGTTCTTTACGAAGGCAATTTGCGTCCGTAAACAACAATCCTAGGGTAAATAAGCGATGCTGAACATGATGGAACACTCAGAATTGGTCTACGCCTTCAGGATATGCTTCGACCAAGGTGGCGTTTTTCCCGATGACTGGCTTTTTTCCCCGGGAAATTAATCACACAGTACTCTCTATTGCTACGGTCCAGAGAAGTCATTAATACATGAAAATAATCCGTAGGGGTTGCCATTCTTCAAACTACAAGAATTTTCCCATAATTCCAAAAAATGAGTTCTATATACACGTCCAAAAGTCTGAAAAAATGGCGTTTTTCCCGATTGACTATACAGGTACGTATATACAATTGTGGATTTTAACAGCCAATTCTACGTAAAAACCATTCTCTACACGTTAGATAGAATAATAAGTTTTATCAAATTATATCATTTTTAGCATTTTTCAAAAATTGCCCTATGTTTATGTGTTAAACTTTATGAAACCTGGCCAGTTGATGCAGCATTTTCAACGGCACATGAGATCTCAAAAAAGCTATTTAGATCGGGTTTTTGGTTCATATAGTCGGGGGGGGGGAACATGACGGAAAAGAAGGGGAAAAAACATGGTCGCCTACTCCCCAACCATAGCAGTTGCAGCTGCCTAGTATAGCCTATTAGAAAGAGCAAGTCTAGAAGTATACCCTACAGTACCAGATTGGTTTCTACAGTAAGTTTGATTCTGTAAGTACAGTACTTGACCAAAATTGACCTCCCAAAATTGGCCAAAATGCTAAGGATTTTCGAAAGTTTGCAAGTATATATCTAACCAGCCATCCCTGGCATTTTTTAGTGGGGGGGGGTGGGGCCCACTAGCGTCAGGGGCGTATCCAGGGGGGTGGTCCAGGGGGTCCGGACCCACCCCTTTTTGAGCCCTGACCCCCCCCTCATCATCAGTGGCAGGTGATCATTTTTCACTAAACTAGTGAAAAGCAAATAAATATAGAAATTTCGCGCCTGCGGCGCGATTAGTGTGTTCATTTACATTATTCTGAACTTAAACGTATATATAAATCAAAATTCAAACATTTATTGGAACAGGTTATTTCAAATTCAGAAATAGTGAGTCATAAACGTTTCTACCGACATACATTTAAAGCAGGAGATTCAGTCTAGGTTTTTTGTTCACAAATCGTTTGTTTGCGTCGTTTGCAGAAATGAACAATAGTTTTGACGACGAAAGACAATAAAAATAACAACAAAAACAGGGTTTTTTTTTCAAAATTTTACCTGTGCTTTTTAGTGTGTTTTTTAAGAAAATGTGTGTTTTTTAAAAAAAATCTGTGTTTTTCCTGAAATTCGCTTTTCGCAGTTTTAACACGTTTTTAACGGTTTTTACAGCATTTTAAACTATATTTAGCATTTTTCGCGTGTTACGGAAGAAGTACAAAGCATATATTGCATGCTCAGTCTTCATAAACGATATTTCAATGTTCTGAACGTTAAATATTTGCATTGATGACGTCTTTTTTGCTCTACAATGGGGGGGTCTGGGGGGCGGAGCCCCCCCAGACGTTGAGAATTTTTTGAAAATTGTGAAAATTGTTACAAAAATGACGAAAGAATGACCAAGCCAAAATGTGGAAGTATATATACGTATAGCAACAAATTTAAAAAAGAAAAAGTTTCTATTATGTTTTACAGTGATTTTTTTAAAAATTTCTCAGATTATGGGGGCTGCCGCCCCAATCCCCCGCTCTATATTGTCTTTGCAATTTATGTTAAGCTTCGACAAAGATTGAATAGCCAATCAGTATTAAGCCGTACGTAGATTACGAGACTTCATGCATCCTTCAATATTGCATTTTTGATGCACGTTTCTCATACCATTTTCGCTGAACATTTTTTGAAAACTTTTTCTTCGGATTTTCTCGGCATGCGAATTACCGATCCGAGCATGCCAGCATTTACGAACTTTTATCGCGAAAATGCTAAAAACTACAAGGGATAGATCTGTATGGCAGTCCCGTCATCGCGATTTGAAGGTAAGAAAAGTAGACAAAAACAGCAGAAGGCATATATATCCACAAAATTTCGCGAGTGCGTATACATACGTATCATAGGGGTCGCGGCAGCGACCCCTATAACTAGGGGGAAAAATGCCCTCGACGGGCAACCAACTTGGTAGAATAGGGAAAGACTTGAATGTTAAATACACGGTGCATGGTTACAACTGAGATTCTGCTGAAGCGGAAAAATGCCGTTTCTCAGCGACTAAAATGACAGAAACCAGCTTTGTGCGCCGAATAGGGAATCTA
>JASAND010029780.1:0-29082 GCA_030248195.1 Trissonchulus latispiculum | reverse complement strand
GGATACTTGGAGACAACGTTCACTGACAGACAGAAAGACGCCACCCAAACGATACCCTATACCGTCTAGTTGCAAGATTTTCTATCATCTTCTTCAAATTTGGTAAGTCTTTCGATATTATATATATATACACCATATTGCATTTTACGTATATTGTACAATTAATATAAAACTAATTAACAGTTAACATACAGTCAGATAATATTATATAGGACGCACCAGGCACTTAGCACGGGCTCACTAGCCCGACCTCAGGCTAAATGTTGTTGCGAAATCTTATGACCCCAGAATTAGCAATTTTTTCTCAAATTTTTAACCTCCAGCTCCAGCAGAAACAATATATATACCTAACAATAACTTATATATATGTATTCGAAGTCGACGACTACATAAATTTTAGTGTATAGTTTTTAACAGTTCTTCGACAATTTTGGCCACAACGAAAAGATCAAAATGGTACGAATTTTTTTACTGAAATTTGACTCCAACGGGGATTATGAGCGTTTCCAATGAAAGAGAAACCGCAATATAAATATATAAATATTTGGCATGTAGTATCTCGCACATCTTACGTATGTATTCTGTAAGTCAGTCAGAACACACTATATTTCGAGCTACGTAAACAAAACAAATACGTAAATTTTATGAAATAATTAAAACGCGTTATTAAATTATTAGTTAATTGCCATTAATATGCAGCCAGTTTATTAATTGGACATCTATCTAACCTGCTTCAACTTTTCCACACCAAATTTTTATTCCAATAATTGTGACGCATATCTCTATGAATAAAATTTCTGAAATTTAGTCTGGACGCAAATTGACAGCTGCAAAAATTATTTTAAACTTTTTCATTCTCTAATTGCATACGTCAGCCAAAATACGTAACACAGACGATGATAGCAACCTTTTCCTAAATTAGTCAGCTCTAATCTACTGGATAATAATTTTTGTCAGTATTCAAAGGATGACAGTTAAGCAAAAGTTCTTGATATCCCCCCTTCTAACAAGAGTACTTCTAATCTGCTAAATCTTTAATACTCCAAAAGGTTAGCAGACGGAAAGTATTAGGTTTGAAAATGTTTTATTAAGGTGGACTTTTAGTATATCTCTTTCCCATGTTAATTCTACGTAATCTTTTGCCTTATATACATGCTAGTTCTAAATATATATACGTACCACTATTCAACTTTAGAAAAATCAACAACCAAACGATAATTAACGTAGCTTTGGCTGGCGACAAAGGACATGAAACACCCACCTTATTCATTGGAAATAATTAGTACTTTACACCATTATAGACACATAACAAACAGGCGGATAATTAGGGAAACATTAATTATATAATTATGCAGTCACTTTACGCAGCTAGTCTACATAATTAGTACTTTTATTCGGACGGACACAATACTACAGTCCAGTGCCCTGCCAACAAATGTGGGGCGGTTGCCAATTTTGTGCCCTACTCCCATCACCGATTTTTCTCATACGGACATATTTCGTAGATTTCCATAGGAGCCAAAAACCCTTAGTTTTCCCACTGAGACTGAAAAATTAGGACCTTAATAATCACGAAGTCATCAAACCTGACGACACAATCTCGCAGTAGTCTGTGCTTATTCTAGTCAGGGGGAGGAGGTGGGGGCAGGGTATTTTTTAGGGAGTTTTTCCCGGGGGTGGGTCTCGAATCCGCCTCCCCGGGCCAGAGGGGGTGAGGAAGAAATTTTGGCGGGGGGGGGAGATTTTTTGTAAAAATGAGCCAAACTTTGGTATTTTTGGCGTATTTTGCACGTAGATAAGCAAAACGTTCTCAAACATGCCAGGATTTAAGCTAAAACTAGCCATTTTTACAAAACAATCTCCGGCGAAGCAGGAAAATTCTTGAAAATTTGCCCACTTTTGTCAAAAATTTGGGCTCCCAAAAAATCCAGGGTGAAAGCAAAACTCCCTGAAGGGGGCGATTTAGGGGGAGGCATTTTCAGGGGGAAAGGTTAATTTCGGGGGTGGGTCCCCCGTCGCCCGGTAAAAATACCCTGGGTGGGGCATAAATACCTTCCACCCAGCGCAAAAATCGCCGAATTCCCACGAAATTTGGGTGCCTCCTTTTGGTATATAAATGTATACCAAATTTTGTTCTGAAAAACGCAATGGTCACAACGCCAAAATAGTTTCTTACTTGCTATAAACATAAACTGTTGCCGTGTGTGCTTAGAAAAATAGCGCATTTTGGCAAATTTTTTAGGAAAATTTTCGCCTCCCCCCCAAATTTCTTGCCCCTCCCTCGACTTTTGGGAGGACCCAACATGACTCCAAGAAAAAAACTCCAAGAAAAAATTTAGAATAAGCCCAGCTGACCTCTGCTTCGAAGCTCAAAGTTTGCACACATATAGATATTGCAGTCTAGCTAGACTAGGAAGGTGAACAGTTTAAAATTTAAAAATTTGTTTCCGAGTTTTATTTAATTTAAATTAAGATTAAAAGTAAGTAACCACAATTAACCTGTATTTTTATTTCAGGGTATCACACATATTTACAGAGAAGAGCCAATCATGAAATTGTCGGAGCTGAAATTACTGGTCTACCTGTGTGGTCTACTTTTCGCCGGTATTCAGTCGTCATTAGGTCAATTCCCGTATTTTCAAAATCCGGCAACACCGCCCGCCGCCCTAAATCCGTCGTTTGCCGAATTTCAAACTCCTCCGACGGAATTTTCCGCTGCCGTTAATCCGCCCCAGCTGCCAGCAGCAAATCCCGAGATAACGAGACAACTGCTCAGCATGGCAACATCCCTCAACTGGGCTGATCAGGAAAATCTGAAACAATTTCTGCTTCAGGAAATTGCAGAAATGGCCATCGGCGAACCGGAAACGGCAGAAAATTCGAATCAATTCAAACCATTTCCCGGAATTTATCCCATCATACCAAATTCGGGAATGGGAGTGCCTCAAAATCATCCGGTTACGGAGAACAGTTTCATCCAAAATCCGGAATCATCACCAATTTCCGGCGGTCACACTCAAATCATCAATCCTGGAATTCCGAACCAAAACCTCCAACTCAATTCCCGAAGCCCTCCAAACAATTTTCCAATCCCTGAATTAGCAACAACCACCAGTCAAAATCTACAACAACAATCCCTACCAACCTATGGTCTGGGAAATTTGGCTCCCTTCAGTCTCATCCCACCACCCAATACCGGGGTGGTCCGAAGGGGGCCAGCCGTACCCCCAGCCCCCTTTACCCAGAACGGCGGCCCGGACACGACTTTCCTGCCGCCGCGGACCGGGCGTGCCCTCTTTCATCTGGTCAGTCCAGGTCAGATAGTTCAAGGGCTCTGGTCCTGGCTAAATCCACCCTTTAGTCCCCGGGTCCAGCTGGGAGGAGATCCCACCGCCGACAGTGGACCAGCCCGTCCACGTCCGGCCTATCCCAACGGGGGTCAGATTGGGATCTATCCGGTTCCGGTCCCACCGGCCGACGGCACTACACGTGGCCCGGAAATCAGGAGTCGCTACCGGCTGACCAAAGCCGAGCAGGAGGCGGCCCGTCGATTTTTCCCTAACCCGGGAGATCTGGTGCCATTTTGATCAGGAGAGAGACAAAAATGAACCGAAATTTTCAAACGCTTGATGAACTAACTGAAACTGTGTGTGAGTGTGACTTTTCAGAAAAAAATCCTTCCAATATTTATTTACTTATGTACTTAGGTAAAGTAACTACTAAATATTTGCGTAGTGTGCCGCACTCATATATACTTTGTACCAATATGTATACTTAGTAATGTAAAATATTGTCGTGTCATAATATTAAATGTCGTGTGTCAGTCAGAACTATATGTCGTTAAAATGCTACGTACCACACAAGCTTGTACACGTTATGTAAGCCAAAAATTAAATTAATACTGGAACTTTACTAAGTGTGGATACTTAACAGACGTTCATAACAAACGGGTGTCTGCTTACTGGCTGGCCGGTTAACTAGACTAATTTATTAGTGTCCTCTACCAGTTAATTATACACGATCTAGTTAATACGCAGTCGAGCACGGGTAAGACTAAAGTGAAAACTGGAAACAAGTATTAGCACAAATTTAAGACTTCAACTCCAAATGTATTACCAGCCTCTACTCTTTATAATACAACCTCCCAAAAATCAACAAGGACAAGTTACAGAGCCAACCCAAAACACCATAACATTAGTCATTTTTTAGCGATTTTTGGCAATTCAGACACAAAAAAGTAAAAATTTCAAAACATTGTTTTTCAAAAACATGTTTCCCACTTCTGCCGAGCCATGGAGCGAAGCCTTGAGGCCCCATCCCCCATAAGCTTGGCGTAAAAATAAGCCAGACACTTCTGGGCATTCGAACTTTTCCGACGAAGGCAGACTTTCCCCCTCGAAGAAACTCTTGATGCTAATACAGTGCAATTTTATCCATTTAGACGGACAATTCTACGTCAAAAATAATTTCGAAACCACAATGCTATCGCCCCCCCCCCCGAAATAATAATTTCGCAGAAACTGGAGTGCATGATATAACCAGTTAGTATACATACCTTCGGGTGTCATACGAGCCAGCTCGGGCACTTCAACATAGAAATCTTTTCGGAAAGGTCGATAGTAGACTTTGGAATGATCAACAGGGGCCAGTTGCTACAAAGAAAAAAGAAGAAAAAACAAAACAACATACACAGAAAAATAAAATCAGTACCTCAAAAAGTCAAACAACCCCAACAAAACGTCTTCAGACATTGATTATAGGTTTGTGCTTGTAACAATAATAATGATGGCTTAAGTTTACGTGAGCGGTAGGGTGGAGTTGGGAGGGGATGCTAACCTCCCACCCATTCAAGAAGCCCCCCCCATAAACCGCATAATGACGTCCTACCACGTTCGCAATCCAAGAAAAAATATTTTTACCAAAGTCGCCAGTGCTTAAAAACACCGTTTGAGGACCGCAAGATTTTTTGAGCAATTTTCACCTTTTAAGCACTTTTTGAAATGTCATACCACTCACTATGTACGTGCGCACCCACCCACAATAACGTCTAAATTAATTTGCAAATTAATTTCTAACCACAAAAATGTGTTCGTCACATCACGGATAAAAGCTGTCTAAACACATGACACCGGTGTTTTTACAGGGGGGGGGGGCCCCCGAACACTTGGGTTCCCCCCCACGCTTTTTTGGGCTTCCCCCGTTCACCCTAAGGTACCTAGAAATTGCCAAATTTTTTTATGATTTTTGGTCAAAATTTTCAAAACCTCGCCGGAAATTTCTGGTCAAAAATCGTCTCTTTGATGCTCAAACTGAATATTTGAGCACTGTTCAGCTTAGTTATAGGTTATAGCAGTATATGTGGAACACAGGCTATATACACTGTATTTTGAGCATTTTTAGCTTATTTTATTTCCACCCCCACTTTTGGACCTCCCATCCACTAGTGGGGAGCGTCCACCCACTTATTTTTGCCTAGAAAACCCCGCCAGCGACATAGAAATAGTTTGATCATTAGCAAAACTTCCCTCAGTTTTCTGAAGTCAATCAAAAATCACCCCCACCCTAACCCCTCCTAAAAAGTTAGAACCAAAAACACCAAGACAGGAACAAAGTGGGGGGTCAGGGAAGGGAAACTTACCCGGGCTTTGGCAGCAAGACTAAGACCTTGATCGAAATCTGTCGTCTCTTCTTCAGCTTCTGATGAATACTAAAACAAACTAATTAAGCAATTAATACCACATCAAATTAAATAATTAATAACTTAATACCAAATTTCAATTATAATAATGTAGTTAATTTTAGCAAACAGTCTGTAGTTCAACTACTAACATAAAATCAAATTACCATAAATTTATCACATTATCACTATCATTAATTCTTCCAAATAAGAAGAAGAGTAGGCCACTAGATCACACCTGTGTGAGGGTAGCAGCCAAAATACAGCAGCCAATTAGATTCAGTCAACTTTTGCACGTATTTACAACCCCCCCCCAATTCAACGGGGACACTTTTGTCTACCCCTCCCACCAAACGGGGGAACACTCACGTATTGTGGTCGGAGCACCGTTACGCAATACTACGAAGAGAAGCTCTCTAGTAGCTTACTGTTCTTCTTAGTGCAATTATGCACTCCTGATAAAAGGTTGCTGCCAAGAAACGCATACCACTGTTTTAAAGAAAACGAAAATGAATGACTTCTGCACGGTATTTTGAACAACGTTGGTATCTAAAAAAAGTCATATTGTATAAAATCTATCCTAATTAATTAGTAAATTTGAATTAATAGAAAATTCAGCATTCTGTTAACCTCCATGGCATCAGCATTCTGTTCGATCAATTCTCCTTTAGTGATTGTGGTATCGACTGGGGCACCTACGACCCGTTTCACAACTACCACCTTTGCCTTAGGCTGCTGAAACAATCACAAAAAATGACATTTTGAACAAAGTTTAAAAATGTCAATCGGGTGCTAGCAATCAATGTACACAATATTTTCAGTCAACAATCCAGGCCTGTCACACTCTTAGTTATTATGTACTCTTTCAGGGTATTTTTACAGGAGGTTTGCATCCCGCGAAATTACCCCCTCCCTAAAATACCGCCACTCCCGGGATTTTGGCTTCCCCTCTCGGGACTATTGGGGGAACAAAAATTTTTGCCAAAAATAGGCAAATTATTAAAATTTTTTCCGGCATCAATTTTAACGTAAATCCAGGCATTTTGAGAACATTCTGTGTTTCTGCATTTTAAAAATACGCCTGAAATACCATTTTCTGGCCCATCTTTGCAACAAAAACTCTCCCCGTCCCCCGAAACGTCCCCCCCCGGTCCCCCAGAAACCTCCGTCCCCCCCCCCCCCGAAAAAATCCCTAAAAACTACCCTGTCTTCTTGAATCTTACCAGCAACCAACTGAAATGATACTGACGACAATCTACAAATCAAATTTACACACAGACAGCTTATATTTATAACCATAATATACCTGCGCAGGACCACTTACAGCTGTAGGGTTAGTGACCTCTGGCGCGGGAGACTGTTCGGTCTTCACTGACCCGGTACTGTCACCAGCGCTAGCTGAAACAGTACCATTCTGGGGGGCCGGGGCCGGTGCCACCTTTGATCCACCGCTACCACCGCCTTTCACAACAGTTCTCAGCTGTCTGACCTCTTTGTTGATATCCTGAAAAATGGAAGGGAAAAAGACCGTTACGAAACAAGTTGCTATTAAGAAAAAGAAGCATTCACAAAGTAAATGTTTCGATAAAGTTAAGGGTATACAGGGTATTTTTTACAGGGGGGGGGGCGGGGCCCCCCGAAATTGATCTTCCCCCCCGAAAATGCCTTCCCCCCCTCCCGGGGTTTTTGCTCCCCCCCGGGAATTTTTGGAGGCCCAAATTTTTGCTAAAAACAGACCAATTTTCAAAAATTTTCCGGCTTCGCCGGAGATTTTTTCGAAAAAATAGCTATTTTTAGCTTAAATCCTGGAATTTTTGAGAACTTTTATGTGTTTCACCATGCAAAATACCCCCAAAAATACCATTTTTTGCCTCATTTTTGCAAAAAGTCTCCCCCCCCGAAAATTTCTCCCCCCCCTCCCGGGTCCAGGGGACCCCCCCCCCCCGGAAAAAATCCCTAAAAAATGCCCTGAGGGTATATACTGCTGAGTTTTCCAATTCTGCAGTTTTTGTGCCTTCATGGCTATGACAGCGACTGCACAATATATATCCTCTCCTCAAAATAACCATAAAGTGCACATTGAAACCACCTCATTCATAAACAACAAATGTAGCATAGCAAACTATAACATATATAATTGAAAAATTTTATCACACATACAACCCCCCACCAGGGATGGAAACTGGGTCATTATTTCTGACCCATGACCCACTTGACCCAAAAGCAAATTTGACCCAGACCCAACGCGACCCATGAAATTTGAAAATTCCGTGACCCAGACCCAAACGACCCAATCGTTTTCGTGACCCAGACCCAGCTGACCCAAGAATTATCGTGACCCCGACCCAAATGACCCAATAAAATAACTCGACCTAAACTGACTTTACATTATCCTTTTGTGAAGTGTTTTTGAAACTGTGACACGGAGACACTGTATGGGCCAATACAATGTAAATTTGTAAATAATTGGTAAATAGTAGTCGGTAAATAATTAGTTAGAATCCAGCAAAAAATTCTTCTGAACGAGGTTGTAGGTTCGGAGCTCCTCAATCTTGTCATTTTCATTATTTTTCAATAATAGTTATTTTACTTGGAAGACCTGATTCGTTGATATTGCAAAATATTTAAAAATTTTGATGGAAGTGTAAATGGTTTTTATTACTCGAACCGACGCAAACCTAATGGCCGGACAAGTCACAGCTAACTATTGATTTCGGAGATCAATACTAAATTCAATTTAAAATTCGCGCCGGAGGCGCGAAAAATTTTTAGCCGCGACAGGTTTACGTATAATTGGAACAATGACAGATCTTCGAATTTGAAATTTGGTAAGACCCTTTGACCCAGACCCAAAATGATCCAATAATAATTGCTGACTCAGAACCAAAGTGACCCACAGGAAGCTTGACCCAGACCCACACTGACCCAACCGGTTCACAAAATTCGTGACCCAAGACCCAGTGACCCAAGCAAAAATGGCGACCCAAACGACCCATGACCCAGTGACCCATGACCCAGTTTCCATCCCTGCCCCCCACCCCCCCCCCCCTCCAACCATTCAAATCCACACCACACATACCCCCGATAAATTTGTAAGGCGCCCTAAGCCAAAGGTCACCTGCATAAAAGCATCCAAAGGATCAACATCAGCAATAGCATTACTGTTGCCATCAGTAGAGGGGGCATCTTTGGTAGTGGTGCTGGAAGATTTTGGGGGAGAGGGGGGACCCCCACCACCCGAACCTGGAAGTGGGGTCAGTTTGGACTTCTTTTCCGGGGGCGGCGCCTCATCTTCCTCAGAATCAGATTCATCTTCTAGGCTCCATGCCATCTGAAAAAACAAACAAAAAACCGGAAACTAAATGACAAAAACAATTTCTGAAAAAATCTGGGAAAATGAGTACCTAAAGTGTAAGGAATGGATTTGTTCTGAAGCAAAACAGTTTATGAAGGTATGGGGTAGGTAGGACCCTCCAGGAGCGTATACAACATTTTGAAGTGGACGGGTGGAGGGGTCCATCGCTGAGAAGGGGAGGGCCAAGAAGACAATTTTTTAAGAACTGCCTAGACTACGCACTAAAATGCACTAAAATAAGGCAAAATTTCTTCTGGCACCAAAGGATTACGAATAAGTATATATATATATATATAGCATAAGTTTAAGTACGTATACTAATGTCGGAAATTTTAACAGCTAAAATTCAGGGTACCTTTTAGGGTTTTCCCCGGGACAGGAGGTCCTGGGGGATTTTTCTATAATAATGAGCCAAAAATGGTATTTTAGGCGCAGGTGCACGTAGAAACACAAAAGGCTCTGAAAAATGCCAGAATTTAAGCTAAAATAGTATATATTTTTTATGACAAAATCTCCGGCGAAGCAGAACAATTTTTGAAAATTGCCTATCTTTAGCTAAAATTGGGGCCCCAAAACTTCCCGTGGTATATATTAGCAATAATGCCGGGGAGGGGCGATTTCGGGGGGGGGGGGAGGGGAAGGCATTTTTGGGATGAGCTCAATTTCGAGGGAAGGTCCCGCCCCGCCCCCGGTAAAAATACCATAAAAATTTTCGAGGCTAGAGGTCAGTTACATTTAACATACAGCAGTCCAAAGCCATACCATAATCAACACAAGTTTGGGGGAGGGGAACTTTAAAGTACGTACGTAAACATACATGTGCTTGGGGGGGTTTTCACGCGGCCTTTTTTTTCCGGCGGCCCCCCGCCGCCGGTTCCCCCCCCCCCCCCCCCAAACTTCCCCTCCTGCACATGTCTGTACGTAAAGCTCTGTCTACATCACAGTCACTTAAAAGCGTAATCAAAGTTTTCACTTTTCTGTGAATTAATCATAAAAATTTACAAAAATTAACAAAAACTACAGCTACGAACGTTAGGCTAAAACTCCCTACCGAGTAAAAACGTACGTACGTAGGAAAGGTGGTCCACTTCAAAAATTGAAATAAGAAATTTAGAAAAACAGAAGTTACGTAGAATATATATATACTGTCTCTGAAAAAAATCGTCTAATGTCAATTAGTCACTAATCTTCTTAAAAAGATCGCAACAAGATTGCAACGACAATCGCACAAAAACCGCATCAGACGCAATATTTTGCAGTTTACAGGGCAACCTTTTTACAACAAAACCCCTGCTGAAGTTATTCATTAAATCTATTCAGAACGTCATATTCGGCAAGCCTAAAGGCCAGATCAAAATATATTGTAAATGACAAAAAGACAATTAAGATATTGCGTATGTTGGAAAAAATGGGAGGTAAAAAGTACAAATTTTTCGCAATTTTTTGAGAAAAACCCCCGAACCAAATCCTGTACGGGATGTATATAAAAGAGGTCATTAACTTTAACTGCTTTCACTGCAACGTCTGTCTATTGATGCTTGTTTCTTTTAATTCATTTAATAGCTTATTTGTTTCTTTACTCTTTACTCAACTTAGCGAGTTACTCTATTACGTAACTCTAACTTTTGCCCCCTAAGTAAGAGTCATGAACTCCTCCAATCTACATCGAAACTCAGGGGCGCAAGGTCGCTCATTTCCCGATGATTCTGACGTTTTCACCCTGCGAATTCCAAAGCCCCGCTTCTACATTCGTTTTCAAAAACAACTGCTAATTGGCGTCAGGGTGCAGTCGATTTTTGCCCTACTGCTAATGGTGCTTAGCTTTGTGCTAATCCTGAAAACTAGACAACTTTCGGCCACTGCAACCAGACTGCAAAACTGCATGCAATCTGCCAGCAGAGAACGTTCACCTACTTCGACTGATACTACAAACTTTACTACTACTACTCCTGCTACTACCACTAGTAATACACCTGCTATTACTACTGCGGCTACTACTACTGCAAATTCTGCTACAACTACTCCTACTACTAGTGGTACTGTTACTACTACTACTACTACTACTACCACTACTACTACTACTGCTGCTGCTACTACTACAACTAAGTTGAACCCAACAACCGTTACTACAGAGTCCGAAAATAGCACAATCCCAGCAAATTTTACTGTGACATTTATGAATGCAACTACTACTGCCGCTACTACTTCGTCTGCAGCCGTAAAAGCTGGAAAGGATAAAAGGGTAAGTCAGTTTGGTTGGTAAGGCAGAAACCGTAATTGTACGTAATCTTATGTAACTGAAAAAACTAAAAAACCAACTGATTGGTCTAGCATTTTTGCAGGAGGGGGTTTATCCTTTAACCCAATTTTTGAAAAGCCTCTCCAAGGCACAAAAATGGATACATTTTGTCAAAGATTTTCCTTAAAATTTCAAAACATGTTCAGCCTTTGCCAAAGTAACATATTTATCACCTATTATCTAACCTAAAAATAAAACTAAATATTTATACTTATATATCTTCACCAATGGGGGGAGGGATGGGTAGACACTCTCTGAAAGTAAATGTACTTCAATAAATCAGTTTTCAAATTTTTAAAGATTTTTTAATCTTTATTCCATTTCTGTAATTCCAGAAAGCCACCACTGCCACAATAACTGGGTCTACACATGCCACAACTTCTATCGTACCGCCAACCACAGTTCTAACCACATCGACAGAGAAAACCAACACTGCCATCTCAACAACAACGCAACAACCTTCAGCCAAAAGTAGTACACTTTTGAAACCGAGTGTAGCGAAGACTACTACAGAGAGAATCGACGAAAGCGAAAAAGGTCACAAAAAATTGGCATCACCATCAACCTTACTTCAGAGCATCTTTCGATATCTACCCGACTCCTATCGTGAAGGTAGGCGAGTTATCAGTCTATTATATATATAGTTATAAATTGTACGTATCTGCTAAGCACCAATCGCTTATCTGGGTTTATTTTAGGCGAAAAGTGGGAGTTGGGAAATTTCTGGTCAAATTAAAAAACTTCCGGCTGAGCCACAATTTTTTGGTCCAAAATAGTCTATTTTGATACTAAAACTTGATTTTTGAGCGCTTTTTAGCTTATTTATACCAGTATACGTAGGACACACGCAATTCTGGACCGTATTTTTAGCATTTTTAGCCCCCCACTTTTGATCTTTCCCCCCACAAGTGACCCCCCACTTTTTTCGCCTAGAGAAAACCCTGGAGTTAGTAACTGCATCACTTTCTATTAATTAAGTAATTAAAGTTTTTTCAACGTTAGCCTTTTGCTGATACCAGCACGTACAGTCTGTGGCAACTCATGCAACCAACCAAAAAAATTAAAAAAACAACTAAAAAACCCAAAAAGGTAGTAACAGGTTTATTTATCATTCTCATTTCAGGGATGGGACCCTGTTGCGCCGTCTATTTGCTGCTGGCCAGCGTCTCTGGGCTAGTCTGGCTACACTGGTACCTGAGGCAGAACGGGTTCTATCTCACAATTCTAATCCTACAAACCATTGGTACAATCATCTGTGGTGTACTGTTGACCGAATTTATCCACTGGTCCACGGAGCTGGGCTCAATTGGTTCCAAAGGAAACAGTCAGAGTGGACAACTACTGAACTGTACAGCAACTTCTGTAGAGGCTGTCAGCCTGCAGCACACGGCATACAGTATCAGTGCGGTGTGCGCTGTTTTGGCCTTCATTAAATGTGAGTAACGAACAGCGACACTGTAGAAACGGCTTACTAAATTCCGTTATCAAACTTGTCAACTTCACAAAAAGAGTTGATCTTAATTAATATGAAGTATATACTATTTCATATTGTTGTAGTGTAGACGAACGGGCAGATTTTAGTTGTCAATTTATCAGTAAACTAAATGGTTACAGAAATAACAACACAAAGATTCCCAGAGCTGAAACCTTGCCGGATTAAATAAAAACACAAGAAAATAAAACAACACCTATAGACTTTCCAAACATATATAGTCAATCGGGAAAAAAGCCACGTCAAAATTTCGGGAAAAAAAAGCCACGACTGCTGTGGCCTAACGGGTGAAGCTATTGCAGTAATATTTGGCGTGTAGAATGGCGACCTCAATATAAGCCCACACGCCGATTTTTAGCTTTCTAGCTCTCCCCTATAGTCAACGGCGGGGTCGACATTTTTTTGGAAAATTTTGTTCCTGAAAAGGCGGGAAAACGGTAATGTTTCAAAAATTCATAACTTTAGCGTCAATAGCGCTATCTGAATAATTTCTATTGCAATCAAGAGAGAACATGTCTGGCTTTATCCTCATACAATTGCAAACAGTTCAGAATGTCACGTTGTCTCTGGACAGGTGTGGCTTTTTTTCCCGATGATTTTGACCCATCGGGAAAAAAGCCAGTCGCTTGCGATACCCATAGTGAGCAGTTTTTCTGGATTTCTGGCATGATAACTATTATGAAAATAATCAGCAATTCAAGTTTTACAAAGCAATACCGTTTTTAGGTGGACAGTCCCTGAAATGAGCAACTTTTGGACTAATATGTCACGTCAGTCGTTTTGACCGCTACACTACACATTTCATCCTGAAACTGGCACATTTGGCCAAAAAGAGCATTAAGAATTCATTGGAAAACACTATTTTGTGGTTAGCCTTCGTTTTAGAAAGTTTTTAAAAAATTTGTATGTTTACGTTATATTTGATAAAACCTAGCCAGTTTATGCTGCAAACTAAAAAGTTCTATTAAATGCTTTACGAAGGCAATTTGCCTCGGTAAACAACAAATCTAGAGTAAATAAGCGACGCTGAACACGTTGGAACACTCAGAATTGGTCTACGCCTTCAGGATATGCTTCGACCAAAGTGGCTTTTTTCCCGATGACTGGCTTTTTTCCCCCGATTTTGGCTTTTTTCCCAGGAAATAAATCACAAAGTACTCTCTATTGCTACAGTGCAGAGAAGTCATTAATAAATGAAAATAATCCGTAGGGGTTGCCATTCTTCAAACTACAAGAATTTTCCCATAATTCCAAAAAATGAGTTCTACACGCCCAGAAGTTTGAAAAAATGGCGTTTTTTCCCGATTGACTATAACCTTTAAACTTCAATTCAATTTAGTTTTCGGAAATTTCACTTAACTTTTGCCTCATTTCAGCTTCACAAACATTACTTAATTTTCTTCATCATTTTCTTGAATCCTAGCTAACACCTAATTAGATCATCATCTTCTTTAATCCCTAATTTTAGTGCTAACATGGCTGATCAATACAGTGCTACTGACAGCCTCCATGTGCACGTGCTGCTGGTCAAAGACCCCGAAATCTCTCAAATCTCCCCAACTACAAATCCGATCTTCCACAACAGCAGCCGAACCGGAAACCGGATCCGGGTTCGGTGAAGCAACAGACCACCCGCAGTCAGCGGACGAATTTGGACCCTATCAGATGCATTCCACCAGTAACGGACAACAACAAACTGGTCAACATCCTCAAAAGGTAAAGTTTACGCTGCTAGTAGCTGTAGTTTGTAATGTGTAATTAAATCAGTAAATAAATCAGTAATTTGACAAAGTTTATATTAAATTAAATTTAAAAATTGGCCTATTATTTACAAATTTCGACACCCGCCAAAACATTCTGGGAGGAGACTATTTCGAGTGAGACAATTTCGGGGACTGAGTGGACCGGTTTCGACGGATCACCCGAAAAAACTTGAGTGAACCAATTGTCGTCGAATAATCTGCATAATCCCAATAGATTAATCATCGATTAACGAAGTTCTGGATCTGAGACATTTTCACAACTCCGATGTTATGCAGCTGGGCCGGAACATTTCAATCTATCCCGGGTGTGTGTGTGTGTGTCCGGTGGTGTCCGAAAGAAAACAGACCTTTCCCCAAAAACGTAACCCCCCGCCAAAAAAGTACGAATTGCTCCTGCACTGCAAAATTTCAAAAAATTCCAAACCTTATGCCTAATTTCAAGCAAACCTGGGTTTACTTTAGTGACTAGAAAGGGAGGAGGGGGCGTCCTCTCCCCTCCCCATTATCTGGGTTCCTCCACTCGGGCCCACACCACTTTTTGGGCTTCCCCCCACTCATCCGAGAGTGCCTACAAATTGCCAAATTTTTTGTGGATTTTTGGTCAATATTTTCAAACAAGTTTTTTGGTAAAAAATTGTCTATTTTGGTGCTAAAACGTTTTAGCTTAACGTTTTACAGCAGTATGCGGATAACAGGTATTTAGACTACTGTATTGTAGCCGTTTTATCCCCTCTCCCACTTTTGGACACACCCCCCTCTAGTAAGCGCCACCCTAATCATTTTTGCCTAAAGTAAATCCAACAACCTACTCATTCAATTCTTTTCAGATAATACAAATGGATGACATGTCAACAATTGCCCTGGAACCGGAATTCCCGTCCTCGGAAAACCGGACCCTGGCCAGCTACCCTCCGGGTGGAAACCGGCTAAACCGACTGCTGAAAGGATCCTTCAGCATGTCGGGCCGATATCGTCGCATGGAACTGCCTCTGGAAAGTTGTGACGAAGAATTCAGCGATTCATCAGCTTCCGATCTGACCCTATTTCCGCCATCTGTGGCGATATCAGATCGAAACGTTCTGGTGAAACTGGACTAGAAAGAGTAGGGGAAAATAAGTGATACTATTCTTCTAGACAGATTCTACAATTGCATAAATCAGTGGATAAGAATAGGAAAGCAGCAAAACGTGGACACTCAGAAATCTAACCAACCTTAATCACGCGAAGATAACGTAAGGAATGATGGTTAGATTTCTGGGTGTCCACGTTTTGATATTCTTCTATTCTCATTGATATCTGTGTATATATCCCCGTGGATCCGTGGACTGGTGTTTGTTTTGACTCTTTATTGTTCTGATAAATTAGTGAATAAGTAGACACGTAAAATAAAATTTTTCTGTATCCCGTAACCTGTGAGAAAAAACATTAATATATATACGTACGTGTATCTGTGATGAGCACCGGATATTTTTCCATATCCGGTTTGGTTATCCGTCTACTCAAAATGGTTTTTCGATTTTACAGTTAAAATTTTGATTTTTCTGTCAATGTTGTGCTACGCTATGAATGTCTACCAACAAATCAAACTACAGCCTTGGTTTTGAAATTATTTTCAAAGAATTCTTGAAAAAAAATTTTCAAAATTTTGACAATACTTTGCCTCAATCGGATATTATCAGAATATCCAGCGCCCATCAGCAGATTATATATTTATCGGAAGAGAGACAAAAATGTGATTCCTCTAAGTCGGCGACAAGAAAGGTGTGGCGTCAGTAGCAGTTTAACAACGGCTCTGCCACTACCTCAGATTGCAGGTTGTTTTTCTTATTTTGTGTTGTTTTGTTATGTACCTATAGTTTACTTTTTGTACCTGTTCTTCTGGCATTAAACTTAAACTTAAACTTAAACTTAAACAATCTAGAGTGAAAGTGGAATAAGTACGTATATGGAGATGGAATGAAATGGCTGGGGGTAGGAGTATAAACCTAAATTAGGTGAGTAAATGTACATCAGTCACTCCTCCACAATTTACTTGAAAATAATAAAAAATTACAGAGGCCTAGGACTGAAACAGGTTTACTGTACGCATCGTTAGCACACTGGACATGTTATTATGATAAAAACATGGCACACGCCAGCCGGCTTATATAATGCGACTTGGAAACATCGAATAACAACGAAAAAACACGAAACTTGCTCTAAAAATAAGGATCAAGGGGAATAAATCCAACATAAGTGGATAACTGGATAACCTTTATACATATACGTAATGTTTAACACATGTCAAAAACCCGGACTTATATATGAAGCCTACGTACTATAGGTATATACTTAGTTGTTGAAGAATACCACAACCTAAATGCAAAAACAAAGCACAACAAAAACTGTATAAAATGTAAGATGCATTACACCCTAGGTTTACTTTAGACGGAAAAGCTGGGGAGGGGGAGGGGGATACCAAAACAGGGGGAATACTGGGCTAAAATTGCTCCAAAAAAGTGCTCAAAAATTAAGTTTTAGGTCCAAAAGGGAAGATTTTAGACCAAAAAAGTTCGGTGAGTCCAGAAAAAATATTCAAAACTATTCACAACTTTGCCAAAAATCCTTAAAAAGTAGCATTTATTTGGGCAGCTCAAGGTGAGCGGGAACGGGGGGGCCAAAAAGGTGGGGATGATGACAAGGGGGGACCCCAAAAGTGGGGACGCATTTATAAACGTGACAAATCTAAAAACCAGAGCTTTACAAATTCTAAAGCTAAATGAAAGAAAATACGTAAACTGACAAAAGCTACTCTTCTAACTAATACTGTGTCTAAAGTCACTCCTCTACAATTTACAATACAGCCCTGGCTGTAAAAAAATTGCAGAGGCCTAGGACTTAGACTAAATGTTTATTTTACGCATCGTTAGCACACTGACCATGCTAGTTTCGACAATCAGAACAGTGCATGCCAGCCGGCTTATTTGATACGACCGAGCACTCCGGCACCATATAACATCTGTACAACTTAACCTTAATTATCAGCTAGTATATAATATTTAGTTTATCTATCTATAGTATATACGACCAAAAAATGTGCGTACAAATGTAGATTGTTTATAGCAATAGACATAGATTAACTTTTTGAGTAAACCCCAAAAAATGTATATATATATTTTAGAATCATAAGGTTACCGAGAAAAATCCGGAATTGCGGGTTTCGTTCAAGAGCTTTCGAATGATACCCATAAAGAGGGCATTGGAGGAAATTTTTAAATAAGGAAAAGTCGGTTTTCGGGAATTCCGGGATTTTAGTGAATTTTCAAGAGTTCGTACTATTACAAAAGTTGTTCAGCTCGATAAGAGCTTTCGAATGATACCCATTGTCTGGGAATTGGAACAAATTTTTAAATTCCGAAAATTTTGAAAACCCGGAATTCTGGAAATTTGGTATATACACTTTCGTCAAAAACTTCTAAGAGCAAAAAAGTGTAGCGGAACCAGCTCTATTCGATTATAAAAACAAAATTTTGATAGTGATAAAAATTGGGCGAAAAACAGAAAATTCTAGATTTTCCGTGAATGAAACCCGGAATTCTGGCTGGTTCCGGATTTTCGAAATCTCGGGTTCTTGAGGATTCTAATAATACGTACATAAACATTGTTGGGGTTTACTCCAAAGGTTAATCTGCTATAAATGGCCAAAGCTTGTACACACATTTTTTGGTCGTACTTTCACTGCATTAGTTCCATCACAGTTTTCAAATGGCAGCCGGGAGCTTCCACTTACTTACTGAAAGCTAAATAAAGATAAATATATATAAATAATAAATAAATAAATAAATAAATAACTAATAAATAATATATAAATATAAATAAATATAAATATACCGAACTTTAGCCAACACATATAAGCAAATTTGAAACTAAATCATCCCCCTTCTTCCGCATTTTACCCCCCCCCCTTTCCCTCGGAATTTTTTGGGTGCACAAGTATTGCCAAAACAGGCTAACGTTCACAATTTTTCCAGATTAAAAAGTCTATTTGTAGCGGAAATCCAGGCAACGTTTTGAGCCACTTTTGCAAAATATATATATATACCATAAAATACTACACGATTTTTGTCTCGTTATTTCAAAAATCCTACCCTCTACCCAAAGAAAATTCTCTCTCCTTCGGGACCCCCCTCCCCCCCCTTAAGAAAAATCCCTAAAAAATACCTATGCTTAAATATTACGTACTTTTTTCTTTCGCTTGCCATTAGCCGTCTCATCCGCCGTCGCGGAGGAGGAGGAGGAGGACTTTTGTGATCCACCGCCTCCCGCCCCACTGGGCAGCGGGGGCGCGGGCGGGGGCGGCAACTCCCCCGTCAGTTCCCCCAGTTTGCCCTCCCTAATCAGCTGGGCCTTTCGCTCGGCACGCCACTTCTCAATACGCTCCTTTCGTTTCTGCATCTCTTCGGCCAGACGTTTTTCAGCAGCCTCCTATAAGAAATAGAAATTGTACAAAACACACAGTCAGAAGAACAAATTCATAAATTTCATGCTGAAGTAGATACAGCAAATTCAAGGGGGAGCCACCCCCCCCCCCACTTGTGTGGGGGGAGGACTAAAAGTGGGAGGGTAAAATATGCTAGAAATACCGTAAAAATGGGTGTTTCCACGTATACTGCTAATTGTTTAAGCTCGACAGTGCTCAAAAATCAAGTTTTAGCAGCAAAATAGACGAAAAAACCCAGCGAGGCAGGAAACTTTTTTATAATTTTGAGCAAAAATCCTTAAAATTTGACTTTTTCTGAACACCTTATAGTGAGTGCGGGAAGCCCAAAAAATGGGGGAACACAAAAAGTGGGGGGCGAACCTCCACCCCCGCCCTCCCCACTGAAGAAAACCCAGATAGTAGTCAATTCAAAGCCTCCGTTCAGGACTAAGGACTAGTTATACGCGTCAGTAGATTCCTGTATCTCTAGGAAAAGGGGCGTCCCCTCCCCCCCACTCGACCCCGTGCCCTTCCAGCCCCCCCCCCCCACTTTTTTCGCTTTCCCTCGCTTAATACCCTAGAGTGCCTATAAAAAGCCAATTTCTTAGGATTTTTGGTCAAAACTTTGGCCACTGGCGCAACCTTTGCATAAAACATACGGTTGGTATTGTACGTAATATATATACCTTATCATTGAGATTGAAAACTTCAGGATCAATCCTGGTGACGAGATCAGACGAGGTGGTGGTGGTGGTACGGGACGTCGCCGAACTGCCACCTCCGCTTCGATTTGGTGGCGGGGATTTACTTCTAGATCGTCGGCTGCTGCCACTGCTGGTTGACGATTTATTCTTCAAAGATCGACGATCTCGCGGCTCATTCCAGCCACTGTCTCGTCTAAACAATAACAAACACGATAAATAACATAAACATAGTATATAGTATATGCTTGCTTTAAGATGCTTTAAGATGGAGACAGCCATGGCTGATCAGTAAAAATAGGTGGCTGTGCGTTCGTCCGGCTCCGATGTATATAATGGATAGATCCACAGATACCCGAGAATCCCACTGTCTTCAACCAGACATAGCCAGCAATAACAGCAGTTGCAGCTTCACGGCAGTTACCCCATGGACACAAGAAGGGCAAACAGCGAGCCATTCACCCACTGGGAAAACTGTCCATATAAGGCCCGGTAATACCCTGAACCAAAGGACAGATGGGGTAATTGCACCCAGACGGGTCCGCAGAGACCCTCCCCCATTTTACCAAAATCCAATACAAGTTCCAACCACTGATGACTTCCTTGGACAGTTATCTTGTAGCAAAAAAGATGTCAGGGGAAATTGCATGAGCAGCAGCGCAGCCACATCCCGGGATCCGGGCATATAATATACAAAAGGAGATACAAGGCAACGCAGACAGTATCACCGTACAACCACTGGGAAACTGTCCTTATAAGGCCCGGTAATACCCTGAACCAAAGGGACAGAAGGGGTAATTTCACCCAGACGGGACCAAATATACCAAATATACCAAATATACTCTAAGAGAACCGGAGACATTAGTACGTACATATTTTACAACAAAAACACTTAAAAAAATTTAAGCATGGATGCAATGAACAGTGTCCTACAGTTTTCCTAATTTGTACGTATTACTTACTTACTTAGGGTTTACTTAGGGGCGGGACAGTACAGTCGATCCATTTGTATGGTTCAACTCCAGCAGGACAGGATCATCCCACTGTGATGCCTCTGGTTTGAGGCTTTGCGTCCCGATATTCAGGGGTATCCGTTTTCAGGTCCACAAGGCATCATTGGCATCAATCAGTCGGCCCGGGGGGATTTACACGCAACTCAGTTTGCATACATACATTACATACATTTACAAAACAGTAGTTACAATGCAAAACACGACAGTTTGTACAATAGCCACGACACCACTAACAACGACTACAATTAAGTACAAAGGCTGAAAGAGCTAATTGTTGAGTATTACTCCACATACTGTTTCTAGGGTACTTGTGGATACCCCAGAAGTCTTTCTTGCTGCCCACTAACTTTAGCAAATTTTAGCAGCTCATAGGGTGAGATATTCATAAGGGCACCAGGATCCACTACGGTATCTCCAAGGTACTCTAACCGTTTTAATACAAGGGCAGCGCACTCACAGACAATGTGGATAGACGTTTCGTTGTCTTGGCCACAAAGGCTGCAGCGGCTATCCGCGACCAGACCCATCTTGAACAGATGGTAATTTAACCCCGAGTGTCCCGTAAGAATGCTAAGGATAGTTCTAAAGCCCACCCTACTGAGGTTGATTAACCTGTGGGTTAACCTAGTTCCATCCCCAACCACCCTACGGAACTGTCTGCAACCAGGCAGTCTAGCCCAGTGAGCAATTTTCCTGTTTTTAAGCCACTCCAGTACGTTTCTACGACCCAACGAAGGGGAGACACTTACCGCAGGTTCCGGGCCGATGAACTCGGTGCCAGATCCTTGCCGGGCGAGTTCATCTGCTCTTTCGTTTCCCGCAACACCCACATGTCCGGGCACCCAAACCAAACTTACGATGTTTGACTGTCCAATCGTGTTAAGACAATCAATACATTCCTTTACCATTTTTGACTGCACCACGACTGCCACCAGTGCGGACAGGGCTGATTTACTGTCTGAGCAAATCACTATATGTCTGTCTTCACAATCTCTTTCGGCAATAAACTCGGCACAAGTCTTTATGGCCAACAGCTCAGTCTGGAACACTGTAGCCAGTTTTCCCGTAGAACATGAATATTCCACAGTCCATTCTTCAATGAAGACTCCAAATCCACTGTTTCCAGATGGTGATAGCTTGGATCCATCCGTGTAGCACACCAAGGCGTCCTGAGGTACATCCAAGTACCATCCTTGACGCTGAGGCAGATCTACGTTGAAATTCCGATGGAAAATCCACGTTTTACTGCACCAGTCCTCCTGTGCATTGGCATAAGGTAAGCTGTCTACTATTTCCCTGATGCCAGTGTGACCTTTCATCCATCCATTTATCCAAAGGTTGTTTCTTCGGAGTCGACGACAGGACCTTATTGCCTCGCTTTGAATTACCAAATGCATCGGAGGCATGTCTAGCAAGGCTTCCATCGGTCCCAACGGGGTAGTTTTGAAGCCACTAGTGATCATAAGGCAAGCCAGCCTCTGCACTTTATTTAGTGCGGATCTTCCAACAACTAATTGTGCTCTTCTCCACCAGACCAGTGCCCCATAAGTTATAGAGGGGCGGATGGCCACGGTATATAGCCAGTGAGCCACCTTTGGGGATAAGCCCCGTCTAACCGCAACTGCACGTCTGCACTGAAACAAACTACGTTGGACGCGCTGACATTTAGATGTCAGGTGGGCCTTCCAGGTTAGTTTTTGATCCAAGGTAACACCAAAGTATTTTACCTCTGTTACCAATTCAAGCACTCCTCCGAAGATTGCTGGGTGAGTCCACTGAGGAATGATTCTTCTTCTTGTGAATAGAATCATGGCCGTCTTCGCAGGATTCACTGATAAATTCGTTTCCCTGCACCATGTTTCGACTGTTGCTAATGATCTTTGCATCTGCCTTCCCATTTTTCTGAGAGATGGTCCGCTGATGCACAGGCAACCATCATCAGCGAAAAATTGACAGAATACAGGATGACTGTCCAGTCGATAAAGCAGCTCATCCACTAGAATACACCAAAGCAGAGGGGAAAGAACTCCCCCTTGGGGGCAGCCTCTGGTTGCAGCTACCGCAACCTCAGCTGACCCATATCCTGCTCTTACCACACGATTTCTTAGCATAAAGCCAATGGTCTTAACCACGTCTCGATGGGCCCCGATTCTTACCAGTGCCTCTTCCATTTTACCAAAAGGAGCGTTGTCAAATGCTCCTTCGATATCTAGAAATATCCCCAGACAAAATTTTCTGCTATAGATAGCTTCTTCCACCTGCTGCACAACTGCATGAAGTGCAGCTTCCGTTGATCGGCCACACATATATGCAAATTGCTTAGGGTGGAACCCCATTCCTTTGAGGGCATCGTCCCTTAAGTATCTATCCATAAGCCGTTCCAATCCCTTCAAACAGAAGGAGGTCAGGCTTATCGGTCTGAAGGATTTTGCCTCCTCATAAGTTTGTCGTCCGGGTTTAGGGATAAATACAACTCTAGCCTGACGCCAGAGTTGTGGAATATATCCCAGTCTTATACATGCCTTGTATATAGCCCCTAGCCAGGGTACAAGGACCGTTTTGATCTTTTGGAGCATAATGGGATATATTCCATCTTCTCCTGGTTTCTTGAAGGAATCGAAAGTATCGATTGCCCAGGATACCCTTTCATCGTTGACGATGCAGTCAGCTATGTCTCCTCTAACGTTTGCACCTGTTAGTGCTCTTCGGGTGCTGTGCATGGAATTATTTGGCGGCTGTTCACTTCCAGGGAAGTGTACAGCCAGCAACCTTTCCAAAGCATCACGCCTTGACTCCGTTAAGGAGCCATCCTGCTTTCGTAGCATGCCCAGGCGCCCAGTTGGTTCTGTTCTCAGAACTTTCTGCAACCTGCTGGCTTCCGAAGTTGATAGAACACGGTCGCAGAAGCTAGCCCACGACCTAAATTTTGCCTTCCTGATGGCCCTGGAAAGCTCCCTGTGTTTAGACCTGTAGATGATCCAGTCACCATCATTCTTCGTTCTCAGCGCTACATTTAAGAGCCGAGTGCACTGTCGCTTCAGAGTTTCGAGCTCTCCATTCCACCAGGAACCCCGGGTCCCTCGTCTGCTGAGCCTACTCGCTGCCTCAAAGCTATTTGTAACAGCAGAAGTCAGAGTGGCCACCTCCATCTCTATATCCTCATTAGAGAATATACTAAAATCCCGTTGGCCAACCGCTTCTTCACACTAAACGACTGTATTTATTCCAGTCAGTTTTGCGTGGATTCCGGTAAGGCTGCTGTGGTTGGATTCCAAACCTTGCTTGGAACGCAAGATAACGATGGTCAGAGAGGGAGTCCTCCCTAAGAACCTGCCAATTGACACAACAGTTTACAATATCCCGACTAGCGACGGTTATGTCAATAACAGCCTGGCATCGTCGGGTAACAAATGTAGGTGTGTCACCCTTATTTAATATTTCTAGGTTGGTACCTGCCAAATAGTTGGCAAGGTCCTCTCCCCTCTTAGTGCTCTTAGAAGAGCCCCACCATGGATGTTGTGCATTTGCGTCACAACCCACGATCAGAGGTTTGTTATGTCTTTCACACCACTCAATCAGCCGCACAAGTGCTGCTGTCGGTAGCGGAAGGGGGTCATCCCATGGGAGATAGGCGGACGCTACTACAACGTCCGCCCGTCCCTGCTGGGTTGTAACCTCCAAACAAGCAGCAGTCAGATCGCACGAGCTTAAATCTGACAACAGATATAGGTCAGTGTCCAGCCCGCCCACAATGCAGGTACGAGGTCGACCATTGTGTGACCCCTGAACCACTTTGAACTGTCTGCCGAACCCTCTGACCTTATCATTTAAGGTCCAAGGCTCCTGTACTAAAGCTATCCCTGCCGCTTGGCGGCCTATACGGCGACTTAACAGTTCCGTAGCTGCTTTACAGCGCTTCAGGTTGACTTGGGTTACCTTCAAAAGTTGCCTTTGAATCGCCATTGAACTAGCTAATTAGCAGGCAGCTTAACATTTTGCTTTTACTCCTTTGGAGCTTCCGCCCCTTCTACGGTCTTGCCCATAACAAAACATACAATGCGGGTAAGCTCGTAGTAGGGACGGAACTCCAGCTCTTTCAGCCTTTTTATGGATTCATTATCAACCCAGAAAAATACAGTATTATCAGCTTTTTCTGGATCAATCATTCTAAATGCATTTATAAAAATTCAATTTCTTAGTACTGGATCTCTCTGATGATGAGTATAGTGGTCCTAATCCCGCCCTGGCCTATAATAAGTATAGGCCTATTCCTCAATGTTATGCTATCATGATTGGTCAGGGCCTGAGGGATTAGGGCCGATAGACTTTGACCAATTATGAAAGTTTCCTCTATTCAATGAAAATCCCATTTCCATTATTCGCTTATTGTGTTATAAACTTTTTCTTTAAAATTAACTAAATTTCAAGTACAAAGGTACACCTTTCACAATTCTTTACTTTCGCTAGTTTTTTAAAAAACTTTTTTAGTGAGTCTTCTGCTTTAAGTAGTATATATATCACATTGCCTGCACTTTTATTTTAATTCATATTTAGTTCGCATTTTGATTTGGCTATTCATTTTTTGGTTGTGGTTGATAATCTGGATAGGCTTAGATCCATTATTCAATATCCTCTGGCACTTATCTACAGGTAAATTTATATGCTTTTGTGATATCCATTAATACTTTATTTTTATTTAGTAATAGCATTAACCAACCCTCCATTTTCTTTTGTCAATGGGAACCCATGCCTTTGTCAGCAGACCCGCATTCTGAATCTGCAAGAGATTCAGAACATAGGTCGGCGTCTGCGGGTCACCAGGAAGCCGAAATCCCACCTTCAACCTGTGAGGAATTTTGGCACCTGTGACCGCTACTAAGTCAAGATGCAGCTTTTCTACAGCTGTAGGGACCACCGCAGTCAGCCAATCAAGCGTTTTCTGGTTAGCACAGGATATAACAAATACACCCCGTTGCTTGCCCGATCGGGCAAACTGCAGTGGACCCACAAGGGGGGAGTCCCGCACAAGAGCTTCAATTATGCTCTTTCGCAGGTTACCAACCTCCTCATCTGAAAGCTCCTTGAAAGGGTTTTCGCGAAAGACAATGCCCACTTCAAGAGCTTTTTCAGCAGCTGTTTTATACGGCCTGGGGTTTTGCTGATGCTTTACCCTCTTCTCCGCATTCTGCAGGGAAGAGGGAGTGCCCGTTGACTCCCGTGGCCGCTTTTGGCCAGTGGAAGTGCCGGGCGCCCCCTCTGCTCCGGCTGAATGCAGCTGCCCAGAATCTTGCTTCTGAGGGGAAGCCAAGGGTTGCTGGCCCTTAGGCTTCCTCCTCTTCTTCTTAGATTTGCTTTTGCCCTGCTTCGCATCACTTGGTCCAGCAGAGGACTCATCAGCTGTGCTAGGACAACCAGATGTAAGAGCACCAGGTGTTGCAGCCGCCAGGGGCCGCCCCCCTGATGCTCCCGTTACTAGCTGTTTAAGAATTTGAGGAACAGGTGGCCACTTAAGTACACCTGTTCCCCCACTCTTAGTCGAAGTCGCCTCACCCGACTCCGGTACAGCAGCCTTCTCAGGCCGCCCCCCGGAATCAGGATTAGCACCATTTTCATGGTCCGCAGAGACCCTCCCCCATTTTACCAAAATCCAATACAAGTTCCAACCACTGATGACTTCCTTGGACAGTTATCTTGTAGCAAAAAAGATGTCAGGGGAAATTGCATGAGCAGCAGCGCAGCCACATCCCGGGATCCGGGCATATAATATACGTACAAAAGGAGATACAAGGCAACGCAGACAGTATCACCGTACAACCACTGGGAAACTGTCCTTATAAGGCCCGGTAATACCCTGAACCAAAGGGACAGAAGGGTAATTTCACCCAGACGGGACCAAATATACCAAATATACCAAATATACTCTAAGAGAACCGGAGACATTAGTACGTACATATTTTACAACAAAAACACTTAAAAAAATTTAAGCATGGATGCAATGAACAGTGTCCTACAGTTTTCCTAATTTGTACGTATATATATACCTAACTAAGCCTGGGAGGCGTTTCAAAAGATTCTCCTAAGTCCGCTCCTAAGCGCGCTTAGGAGCAGACTTAGGAGAATAGTTAGGAGCGTCTTAGGAGCTCCTAAAGCGCAGTTAGGAGCGCTCCTAAGCGCGTTTCAAAAGAATTCTCCTAAGTTTACACTGACATTCTCCTAACTTAGCCTAACTTAGGAGAAAAGTTAGGAGCGGTCAGAGCGCTCCTAAGGATTTAGGAGAATTGCTAGTAAGGAGGAATCTTTTGAAACGGGATTCTCCTAAGTATCCTCCTAAGCTGGACTTAGGAGCGCTCCTAAGCTTAGGAGCGTCTTTTGAAACGCCCCCCTGGTTCCTGTGTCCTGACAGGATCTACATACGACTCTCAAAAAATTGCAATACAAATTAGTGGGACTCACTTGCTTTTACGCTCCCGATCCCTGGAACTTGATCTTCTACGTTCACGAGATCTTGAACGCCGACGAAATGATCTATCCCTGTAGTCTCTGGAAAAAATACAAAAACGAATAAACATATATATATTAGAACGACAGTACGTACGTACGAAACATTAATCAAATGTTTGTGTTGTATATACGTATACACCAAATCAGATCAGAGTATAAAAATCATCAGATGCGAAAAGAATGTGCATTAAAGTATATAATAAAGCAGCCTGTAGGGTAGGCCCGCAGATCTGCAAATGACTGCTGACGCCATTATGCTAGCTCAACCAGGCGCGTAGTCAGGAATGGAGGGAATACCCCCTCCCGATATTGTGGACCCCCAGGAATTCTTTCTCTGCCATGTGTAAAATGCCTATTTTTTCAAAACAGTTTCGCGCCTTCGGCGCGAAATATATATACAAGAAATAAAAATGCACAGTCCAGTCTTTGCCGTCTCAGTTACCCGCAACCAGCAGCCGGAGCACACACACAACAGACGGCAGAGGCAGCAGCAACAGCAACCACGTTTCGGCTCCTCCCATCGAAATAACAGCGGAGTGTCGAGGAGGGAAGCCAGGTTTGCCTTAAGAACCGTCCGCTAGACAGCTCAGCAAAGCCTAGCCTCAACCTCCCCTCTTCCCCACTGCCGACAGGAGGAGCCGTTAAGAAGAAGTCTGCTACAGAGGCGAGCACCGAAGCCCAACCCTAGCAAGGCAGGGGGCTATTGTCCACGTCTGACCCATAAAGGGTATACAGATACCACATCGCCGGTACCCCACGATGTGGCGTTCCCCCATTCGCACAGGGGGACGCGCCCGATACCATAGCCCGTGTGGTTCCCCTTGCGGGGCGGGCGCTGGTACTCCCTCGACGTAAAGTTGATTAGCAAATTCGCGAAATGTTCACTGCCATGTTATAGCTCATTATTTCTTGCTTTAGATAACAATCTTTTACAAGAAAGTTTCACGGATTGTAGGCAAACGCGGGCAACGCTGCTCTGATTCTTATCTAAATCGACAAATCACTGTTTAATGATCACTGTTCCAACAAACACGACTGTTTCTGATTTCACACTACCGGCTTGCTGTAAAATACAGTATTACTACAGCGCAGTTTGTGTAAAGAGAATCTAATTCAAAGAATAAAAATGGAAATAGCCTACAAAGGGAACGAGTAACGCAGTAAAGCTACTGTATGTCAAATTGAAACACCAATGCATAGTCTAGTTTATAGTGCATAAAAGTAACAGCTCGCATTCTATGATTAAAGCTTATTTCTTATTTACTTCCACTCTTCTGAGATCACTGATTTAAAAATGCCGTTAAGCAAAGATATCCTTCATCTTATTTACACGGTTTTAGTAACTTTGACAGTCATAATTAGTTTGTCCTTGAATGTTGTACTTTGGACCGGAAGTTGTGAGGAGCGGCTTCGTTTAGACTTCCAAAGACCAAAGGATACGGATCTCCAAACAAGGGCAATCTGTTTACTACTCTCCACTCCAGTTTAATGCAATTCTCGACCTTTACTACGAGTGCTCAATAGGAAGTTGTGTAACCGTCACAGCTAAGCACTGCCCCTTCATTTCAGAAGTATACAATTTTCAGATTTGTCTTGACGTCAATAAAAACATAGAAAGCGCTTACCTCGGGCCTATCTATCTTACAAAGGCAAGCTCAATGACTTGTATTCCTTGTGAATTTCTATCAAGCACCGTTTCACTTGCATGGTCTCAGCCCCGACTAAAGCAGGAAAGACAACATTTGTATCAAAACTTGTTAAAAACGCACATACGCTGATAAGACCGCCCCCTACAAGAGTTATTTGGTGTTTTACCGAGTGG
>JASAND010029779.1:0-18136 GCA_030248195.1 Trissonchulus latispiculum | reverse complement strand
TTGAGAAATCGCTAAAACAACAGGCAAAAGTGTTCTGCTGAAAAACACAGCTAAGCACAGATTTATATTTACATTTAAATTATGTTAAATTATGCTAAATTAAACTACATTATTAACTTATCAGTTTTACATTTAAATTTATACGACGTGGCAATGCAGTCTTTCTCAGCGGACTAATTAATTTCCTGCATCTACAAAAATACCTTATCGAAAAGTTGAATTTTGTACGTAAAAATTGAGCACATTTTGCTGAATAATTTTGAAATTTGGCAGGTGTAATTTTAGGCGGCAAAAAGTCGGCAAGTAGAATAGCAACCCCTTTTTTCTGTTGACTAACAGTTGGTAAAACTATTTCACTATTTCACTTCACTATGAAAAAACACCTAAAATTAGCCATTTTTATCGATTTCTGGCAGTTTTTATACAAAACACATAACAATTTGCAAATTCTTCTCAAAAATATGCCCCCATTTTTGACAAACCCCAAACGGTGGGGGACAACTTTGAGCCCCCCATAACGCCCCGCCCCCCCCCGACAAATTTTGGCCTAAAAATAAACCCCCCAGTTTTGGTCAGCCCCCCCATAAATTTAGGCCTAAAAATAAGCCAGTGACCCGCTTTCTTACTTGCAAGCTGCCAGAGCGTCGCGGCGCAAACAGGAGGACCCGCCCGGTTCCAGGCTTCAGGAAGCGCCGCATAGTGGCCAGGAGGGCTGAGTGATATTCCTCGGAAAAGAACAGATCTCCGCCCAGGATCCAGTCAAACTGGCCGGCAGCCTCAACCAGGCCCGGAGGGTCCTCCCAGTCCGACCAACGATCCCAACGAAGTCGGCCGGCCAAAGTTGGACTGCTGAAAAACCAAGAAATTAATTCATTACACAATTAATTAATTAATATCTACTCGTATAACAAATGTAGTTAATGTTACATAATATATTTCGTCGAACAACACATTCGTGGTTTGATGTTGATGTAGAGATAAAATTTTCGATTTCAAGAAAACTGTGCTGCGAACATTAGTGGTGACACAAAAACAATTCCGAGAGCTATATCCATCGAAATTTACCAGACAGTTACCCGGGGGCCAGTTTCATAAAACTTTGTCAAGTCATCGAGTCGAGTAGCTAACCTACACTGGAAGGAAATGTCTGAAGCTTGTGATCCAGAAATGCGACGAGTGCAGTTGTAAAATATGTGCTAAAGTCTGACCAAAAAATGTAGGGAGCGAAATTGTTTTGTTTATACTGAACTACCGGTACATTTTTGCTGCAGCAATGTATATATATATTTTCTGAACCGTCATGGCAAGAACTTTCTTTTGGTTGAAAGAAATTTTTAAAAAAATTAAAATTCCTCAAAAGAAGCCAATTTTTTAAGTTTTGAAAGATCAGTAGAAGCCAGGCACTAGCCGTTCGGTGGAAAATTAGCCCATGTCCCAAACATATTGAATCCCGAATATCAGCTGATTTCGTCAAAAATTGCGATAGTTATTCAATTTTTTCGATTTTCAAAATCCTTTGATCTTTGCCGCTTTTCCAACTTTGACTGGCCATTACTCGCGACTCACTCAATGCAAAAATTTTTTAATTGGATTTTCTGGACCGCTTACGTGTCAGCTTTCATGTGATATACGTATGTGGTTTTTCAAAATTTGAAAATCGATTTTTTCGAAAAATACCACTTTTTGACACAAAATTTCGACAAAGCGAATTCAGCAAAAGTGGGTAAAACTATCGCAATTTTTGACGAAATCAGCTGATATTCGGGATTCAATATGTCTGGGACATGGGCTAATTTTCCACCGAACGGCTAGTTCCTGGTTTCTACTGATCTTGCAAAACTTAAAAAATCGGCTTCTTTTGATGAATTTTAATTTTTAAAAAATTTTTTTCAACCAAAAGAAAGTTCATGCCATGACAGTTCAGAAAATATATACATTGCTGCAGCAAAAATGCACCGGTAGTTCAGTATAAACAAAACAATTTCGATCCCTACATTTTTTGAGAGAGAGAGAGAGAGAGAGAGAGAGAGAGAGAGAGAGAGTAAAACTATTTTACAAAGTATACTGTCCAGAAATTAGACTTCAGTAAACTGCCGTTTAATGTTTAATACCAAAGAAATAGTGTACTGGGAGTAAATGGCTACTCGACAACTTTTATGCAACTGGCCCCAGGAGTTACAAAAGTAATAGTTATAGTAAAAAAGTTATGAACCAACCTCAGACAGCCCGATTGCTGATTTTGCTGTACACAAATCTGCAGATTGCGAGCCGAAATTTCGTTTCCGTCCGTCAGCCAAACCTGAGCCGGAAATCCGGTCGTGGCCAGCAACAGCCCAGCCAGCCCCGTCATTCCGGCGCCCAGTTCAAGCACCCGAGATCCCCGAAAAAGCCGGGGGGCCTCACGAAAGCACTTCCAGGCCAGCATTTCCTCAGAGGGCCAAATCCCCACATTACCCGTATTATTGAAGCCTAGGATTGCCCCAGGCGAGAGGCAGCGAGCTTTGGGGAGCAGTCGGACCAGGCAGGCGGCAGATTTCGGAAAATTCCGAAATCCATCGTCATCCTCGAAATTCCGGAAATTTCCCGGGTAAAACCGGACCCGGAACCAATTTCCCTTGTCTGCCGGCTGGGCGGTAAAGTCACAGCAACTGGCGGGGACCGAAGTAGGTTTGTAACAAAATAGAGACAGGCCGGGGCAGGCTAAAGGCGTCATGTGATCAACCTCTGGCGACTCGGGGTCTGGGCCGTCGGGGGTCTGACCTCGCAGAGCGCCAGCTAGCAGACGCCATCGCTGACGAGCAAGCTGCCCATTTTCCTTGGGTCTACGATCCAGGGTTCTATGAAGGCTACTAGGCGGTGCTAAGACAGTGTTGTCCATTTACATTTAACTGTGGAGGCAAGCGGTTAAGGCTGTGTGCACTGTAAGGCACATTATTGCGTAAGGGGATAGTGTTCTAAAAATAGAAAAATAAATTAAATTAAAATTTCCGGTTAAATTTTTCGATCATTCTAAGCAGTGTGTACAAATCACTTTTCTAAAATTGAAAAAAGAATGCTGAGTAAAACATCAGGTCGATTCTGTTTTCCTACAGCAACGATGACTACATTATTCTTTCAAAATAAGGTCTGATTCCCTCTAAAAAATAGCCCCCGAAAATATCCCGAAATTGTCCCATTCCGGGATTTTTGTTTGAATTTGGACTTCTTAGGTGCCCAAATTTTTGCCCAAAATAGGCAATTTTCAAAAATTTTCCGGCTTCACCGGACAAGTTTGCCTATTTTTAGCCTGAATCCAAGCTTTTTTAGATCCTTTAGCGTTTCTCCATTCAAAATACGCCAAAAATACACATTTTTGGAATCCCCCGCCTAGAAAAAATTAATAAAAAATGCCCTGAAGTGCGACTTAAGCTTAATGACAATGCCACCACGGCGATATTAACACCTAAATCTGAAAAATTACGCAAATCCATCTTCGCGAACTTATTTATGCATAACCTTAACAATCTTCAGTATCTTAAAGCAGGTATATATAAACTAAACTTACTCACACAATACGCTTGCGTACAAGCAAAGCTAATACAAAAACTGTGCTTTGCAAAACAAAAATTTGATTACTAAAAGCCTATGTAATCCTAATCCAAAGAATTACTAATCTTTCACAAACAATAGGCTCCGAAGTAGTCATAGCAACAACTTACGTACATGCGCAGGAAAGTTTGATTACAAATATAACAATGCCCAAGGGGGGTAACATTTCAATAGAGTTTGAAGCTTTCAACAAATATATATACAGAGAGAGGTCTTTCTCAGCTTTAGGACGTAATTCAAGCCAGTTGGAAATCAGCAACAAATATTAGATTACAAGACCTATCTCAAACCCCCCCTCCCCACTCCCTTGCCAAAGCAGGAACTTTAAGTGAAACTCTGACAAAAAACCCTCAGACTAACTGTTAAAAAAACTAAGTAATGTCTTGAACCAGAGTTGGGCGCGGGCTGAAATTTGCGGCCCACATCCATCCCGCAGCCCGCACTCAAATTCTCGGCCCGCACAGGACCGGCCCGCGACCCGCATAAAAACTTTTTGGCCCGCAAAAGCCAGCACTGATTTAAGATGAAGTTGTGTATTTAATGTTGATTATTTTAGTCACATAATAAGTTAAATATCAAGATAAGAATATCAATATATACACAAATATTTTTCAGTCAAAAGAAATTGCTGTACTTTTCCTGAAGTGTCTAATCTTCAAACCTTAGGTTCCGTTAACTTGTCCAATAAACATTTCGTCCAGTTATATATTTCTCTGAAACTAGAAACTGTTAAAATTTCGCCATTTTGACCAAAATTTTGAACTGAAAAACAACAAAATATCACATGTTTCAACAAAAACTACAATAAAAGTGTTTTACGCTTATTCGCACAACGATCGAAAAATTTCGAAATTGAGGAACCTCTTTGAAGTATTAGGTATATAATTTCAAACGAGTTATTATGTATATATTATATAGCTCTCTATTATATATATATATAAACTCATAAATAAAAAATAAAGAAAGTGTCCAGTCTTGGGATCTTAAAAATTTCGAAGGAGTAAAACCTTTTTCTTCTTTCTATTTCCAGAATATTTTCCTCTTCCAGCAGCCAAGGGCAATTTTTACCACGTCGAAAAACATTCATAAAAAGGAGCCCAGTTTTAACTGTGTATCCCACGACCACGAATCCACAACACGCAAACAGGCACATTTATATTGACTTGTGGTCACTGTGTTGGAGGCTAGATAGAAAAAGCACTTTCCACAGTATACTTAAATATATATATATAAAGATAGCATAATCATCATATATGTAAGGTTTTCGGATGAGGAACTATTGCGTAGCGCCGATGGCGCGAAATCTTTTTAAAAAATGAGGTAAAATTAAGATAACTTGTCCCCAAAGCTTAATCCAAGACCTAACAAGCAAGTTTTTGTGCAAAAGGTTAAGTTTCCGCTGGACGGACACTTTCAGTAATTGTAAACCTGCTGCGCAGCTAATTTTTTGCAAAGGAGCCTTTTCTTGGTTACAACAGAAGATTACGTGCAAAACATTGTCTGATCATTTTTCGTTAAATTTGAGGAATTTAATTTTATATCGCAAATAGAGTTTAAACAATTCAGCATTGCATATTCGCATATATATTATGTTTCCGTAAGTTCCCTGCATTTCAGAAATCTTTGCTGGGCTGTTAAAAAGTTTAAGTTTAACGATGAGTCATAATCTGAACAAAGAGTAGACTTTTCTGATTTTGGAATTGAAACTAATACATGAGCAAGCATAATGTGTATCATCTATATGAATCGAAAATAGAAGTTATTTGGAATGAAAGACTAGATTTCACACCTGTGATGAGGACGAGCCGGGATTTTCCGGCTCGGCTCGGGAGAAAATGTGGTCGGCTCGGCTCGGCTCGGCTCGCGGGCATACCCGGCTCGGCTCGGCTCGGCTCGGAAGAATATTGAAAGTGGGCCGGCTCGGCTCGCCCAGCTTGAAATTTGAAATTTGACCGCTTCCACCGAATTGTGGATTTTCTTCCTTGTTTTTGACAAAAGGCCTGAAAACAGCTGTCTAGCTTTCGTGTACCTGTGTGAATCACCACAATTCCATTTTTACCGAGACACTGCGAGCTGCAGAGTCTACGATTATAAGGTTTAGTGATATTGATATTTGGTAAATGTATATTCTACGAAAGTGGGCGGGGGCCCATTCATGCTTGTTTTGCTTAAAATTTATTATTTTATTCTATGTATACAATATGGAAAGCAATCAGTGATAAACGCCGAAAAAATCACGAGAAAACTTTTTGTTTTTCGCAGTCTTTTGGAAAGGCATAATCTGATAAATTGCAAAATGCTTCAGAAATCAGCAATAAAATTCAGAATTCTTTCACATTATTTTTTAAATTTTAGAAAATTTCAAATCCTCTAATTGCTCTCTGCCGATCGTAGCCATAATAGTAGTCAACTGTAATTACGCAGAATAATTTTAAACTCTAAATTAATAGTAAGTATTTCTGGTATATAATCAGCACTTTTACAACCTTTTCTGCTATCTGATAGATTACTACAAAAACCCAAAGCCACAGTAGTAAGACAATGCAAATTTTAATTGTAATATTTTTGATAATACTAAATATGACACGTTGAAATAACTAAGTTAAAATGTTTCCTTATAACTACACCATACATAGGTTGACTTCAAGCACAGCCTAACGTTTAAACTAAGTTGGCGTGGAAGGAAGGTATGAATAAAGACAAGGAAAAACGGAAAATTAGACGACAAAGTTGAACACAGAAAAAAGAATTCATTGAACTAGTTGACTATTTTGTTTGTACAAATTCGGAAGTATATAATTACAGTGAACTTAAAATTTTTCGATAGGGTCGGCTCGGCTCGGCTCGGCTCGGAGTTTCAATTCTCCGGCTCGGCTCGGCTCGGCTCGGCTCGGCTCGGGAGAAATTGTTGCCGGCTCAGCTCGGCTCGGCTCGCGAGCCGAGCCGAGCCGCGAGCCAAAATCCTCATCTCTATTTCACACACAAATCATGCTAGCCCTATCTTAAACCGTTGTTTACACGCATTTACGGTGAGAAGCATTTTATCAAGCAAAATGCATGTGAGGGCCCGGGCTGAGCAAACATAAGAGACCTGCTGCGCTGAAGCGCAGCAGGAAAAACAAGCCTAGTTCCAAAAATCGGCCAGCATCGGCCCGGGCCGCTGCGGGTACTAAATTTCGGCCCGCCAAGCGGGTACCCGCGGCCCGCGTCCAACTCTGTCTTGAAAACTGTCTGGACACTACTTACTCACAAATTTGAATAAAAACATATATAGGTTTTCCTCAGAGTTAGAAGTTTTGAAGAAACTATATCCTTCTAGATATGTCGGCGGTTACTGCTTCCTTAGGGCCCTGTTTGCGCATCGAGCTAGGTAGGAGTTACAATTAACACAACCCTTTTTAACAATTTTAACAAACAGTTAATCTTAACTGGTCTGCTGGATTGAACAAGTTAAGAATTTATAATTTATATAATCTTTTATGCTAATCCGCGCAGGAAAAGGCACTTAGTCATCGCATTTTCAGCCAGAACTGCAAAATTACTGAAAAAACACATTTGCAGAAATGCTGGCTTGCATTAAAACGGAAGTCAGAATTTTTTCACCAATTACTCGAAAAACACCGACGGATCTGTCTAGCGCGAAGCCAGACAAATATTTTTCGTAATCTCACCCACCAAAATTTGTAATGACCATCACAAGGTTTTAAATCCTACTAAAAGCGACCTCAACCTGGGCTAAACCTGAAGTGCTCGTTCAATAAACTTGCCCCGCCGGACGGCAGGCCGCATTCTCTCTTGCAGGGCCATTTTTTCAAACTGGGGGGGGGACCACAAAATCTGGGCCAACGAATATCCCTACTTAGACGTGGGAAAATGAAAACTACACAGCCAGCAATTCTGCGGGAGAAGACAAATTTTTCGCTGTATGCACACAGAATACAAAGCTGCTTGAGCTAGTAGTACCTACATATAATGCGTTTTCTTGTGCTGTATGGCGTTTTGTATTCCACTTTTTGCGTTTCGCTTTATGGCATTTGGGATTTGTACCGAATGCTATTCTGTTGGTGTGAATAGTAGGGCCTAGGGGCGAACAAGTGCAATCATAGAGGTGGGTCCACAGTGCTCCTCTTGACACTTTTGCGCACATATACATTACGTATACGTATATTTGTGTGTCTTTTGCACTTGAACTGATATAGCACTGTGGGGCGGTTGTTCATTCCATTCCCTTGATCAATGAAATTATTCAGTCTTATAAAAATATGCAAATTTAGTTAGGTTGTGACTTAGACTGGCCAGCTGCAATCTCCAGTTACACAGATTAAAAATATGCAGCCACACCGGCTGGGAGACCGCCCAAACCATGTCACGTCAAGAGATGGCAAGCCAAGCGACGAACCTAGACGAAACAAACTACATTTCTAACAAAATCTCAATCCAACCGAACTAATGCTACTAGGAGTAGGACTCTAGTCATTCTAAACCAAATCAAAACCACCACTTCAAAAAAGGCAGGTTTTGCTAACGCGCCTCACAGTATGAAATAAAACGGTCCGCTAAAAGCATCCTAAACGTCTACTGCAAATCACACCGTACGAAAAGTTTACTGAATTTTATTAATGACAGAATTCTTATATTGATAGAAATCACTAAAACTAGCCAAAGTTTGATAAACATAACCAGTATACAACAGATTAATCATCGACAATTATTACAAAAAACAATAAATAAGAAATGGTAACAATACACAACTAGGCAAAATAATAGCAGGCTCATTTATTAAAAGCACTACATACATATAGCTTGTAGAAATAACGGACTAAATTCAAACATGTCGTTTGCAGGATAACAAACAATTTAGTATTTACCTGAACTAGGGCTTTTATGATGTGGGTCGTATTAGTGGACCCCCCACTTTTCTGGGCTTCCCCCCCCCCTCACTATAAGGTGCACAGAAACTGCCAATTTCAAAAACCTTTCGGTCAAAATTCCCATTCAAGCCTTTATTTTCAAGAAGAATTTTTAGACTAAAACCTCAAAACGAGTGAACCGCAAAAAACCAAACCAAAATCCCCCCTCAATCAAATAACGTAAATCAGCAGCCAGCCAAATCACAGCTCACAAATTGCAGTTTAGTTACAGAAAATAATCTGATACAATCATCATGTAGGCTAACTACCCTGACCATTAAAAAAACTCGAAACGCAAAAAACATTTTCACAAACCCTCAACTGTAGACAACAACCGTTCTGAAAAACATAACACAAAACACAACTGACACAATACTCAACCAAATAAACGCACAGGCGTAAGGAAACGCACGCAACGTAACCCATAGCTGAGAAATAATGTTAACATTTGCCACAAAGTGACAAAACACTCGGGCAGGGGCTCCAGAAAAAAATGTTTTTTTTTCACTCGGTCTTCTTTTTACCAGCATCTTCACCGCGACCTGTGACTTTGCCCAGACAGCCTAGGCATAACCTAAGCGACAGCTTGAGAATGTAGTAGATCACAATAAGAGCGACAGCCAAGCAAGCCAGTAGGAAACTGATAACATCAACCAGAAAGTATTGGAAAATGTTCAGATCATCGGCACCAGAGCGTGACTGTGGGACCTGAAATTAATAGGAAAAGCAGGAAAAAGAGTGGAAATTAAAAAAATTTAAAAAGGCGAAAAAAGTCCAGGAACAAAATTACCCATGATACCACAATATATATAAAATCACTACCATGAGCACTAGCGTAGCCAGAAAAAATTTCGGGGGTGGGAATGCAAAATCATTTCGGGGGGTCTGGGGGGCGGAGCCTCCCAGAAGCTGAGAAATTTTTCTATTTCGTGACCTTCGTGGAATTTTTACAGAGCATTCGTTGAAATTACAATATTATTTAAGAAGCAGTGCGTGTTCATGCACCCAAATGATGCAGCAGGTGGTCAAAGTACACCAAATATTCTAATTGGTACTCATTTTTAAGTGCGAAACACGTATTATAATGGTATAATACACTTAGTTCGCGCCGAAGGCGCGAAAATTTTTTGAAAAATGGGTGTTTTACACATGGCAGGAAAAAATTCCTGGGGGGCAACACAATTTCGGGGGGGGGAATTCCCCCCATTCCCCCCCTGGCTACGCGCCTGACCATGAGGAACCAAGGGCGCAGTCAGATACGTAATATGTTATTGCATTATTTTAATATATTATATCATAAAGGCAACAATGAATGGTTTTAAATACCCCCAGCCCTGGCTTTTTACAGAGTGGGGGGCAAGGATCTCCCCGAATCCGCCCCTCTTACAGAAATATTGCCGTCTCAAGATTTCAAGCCCCCCCCTGGAATTTTTGGGCGCCCAAATGTTTGCCAAAAGTAAGTCAATTTTCAAACATTCCCCGCTTCGCCGGAGATGTGAGATTCGCCACATGTGAGATTTTTTACGATTCTCTATACCAAAAAATGCTCCAAAGAATTGTAAAAAAAATCTCCCCCTCTCCGATATTCGGGATTTTGCACAAACCCACCCCCAAAAAAATCCATAAAAAGAACCCTGATTTATCACTTAGCTTCAGTTTATCTGTTCCCTTCTATAAGCAATTACCACCAAATTCAAAATTACCAATAAACCCCTTTTCTGATTTACCCCCTAAAATATTACAGTACGTAAGTGTAGATAATTCAATAAATTAGGACACACGTAAAGTGATAACATTACTACGTCGCATTTTATCAACAAGCGCATGCGATAAATTTTCAGTCTAAAAGTTGACGTGTATATACGTATGTATAAATTATATACTACATCATAATGTATCCGTATACACAAGCAGAGTTCTATATAATGCAAACTGCTCACAAAAATGGCTAAATTTTAACAACCCGCTGAAGAAGTCGGATTTAAAAAACTAGTCAAGTCTGTCAAAAACTGGAAACTTTGGAAGCTCAAAATCTAAAGAAAGATGTTACACAAACGATAAAAACGAAGGAAACATGCGCATGCCCACAGATTAAAGAAGGCGATTAGAAATAAATTGAAATTAAAAATTTAAAATATCCATAATTATGAACCATCATTTATACAATTAGACGTAATTTGAATAACTAACTACGTAGAAAATAAATTATAAATGTATTAAAACAATTTCAAAAAATATCGGACGTCATATTATAGACATATGGCGTTCTCAGGTATGAGACAAAATACTACGTATGTCTTGTAGTAGAAAGAGACGATGAAATAGCAAATCAGACGTTGCAGAAACAATGCAAAAATAAGTCCCGTATTAGGCCAAACACTGATCCATCCAATAAAGGTAAGCCCATAAGCTTTTTGGGGTGATGGGCGCTTTTTGAATTTTTATAAATCTCAATCATGACGACCTCCAAAGCTGTCAAAAAAGTAGCGAGCAGTCAGGTTACAGCTTCCTGGTTAAAGAGCCAGTGGTAGTGAAAAAAGAAGAAGAAATTTTCTGACTTTATTGTAAATTGATAAACCGATAGAATGAATACAGTTTCCCCTGTAGTTATCCGAATATCACCCAAGGGAGTCTTTTCGGGGGTGGGATATACAAAAACTAAAATCAAAAATTGCCGAATCAGAAAAAACACTCAAGGGCCACTGCTTGGCTAGCTAATGTAGTTTTGTAGACTTCTCAACTTCAAAGAAAAACCCTAGAGTATAGGAACTGGCTGCCCCAGCTGAAATAAATCGCCAACATGTCCGACTAAACACAATGCCACAGTTGGCTCAGCTGAATGCAATAAATTCGTAAAAAACAGACATAAAAAGAAATTTCAAAAAATTAAATGTCTCTAAAAACTAAAAAAGCTAATTATGTTGCAAAAGATCTGTACCTCTTGATGTCGCACGATAAATTCCACCCACCATACAGCATGTTCCATCTCCGTATAGGGTACATCCGTTAGCAGGTCTCGCATAACCTGAGCATTCTTCTCATATCTAAAAAACAATAAAAGAAACTTGTCAAAAAGCGCCCCCCTCCGTTCCCATGGTTACTGTTAACAGGAGCAGATCCAGGGGGGACGCTCTCCTTCCCTGCGTCCAACGAAAGAACAATAAATTGAAAGAATGAAAGGACGCCCTGATATGCCCTTCTTTTTTTTCTTTTACAGAGATTTTTGAAAGAATTAAGCAGCTAGTCAACACTGTTGACGAGACAGTGTCAACATTTGCCATAATATTAAATGGGCACCGAACTATGTACATTACTTCCGGACTCGACGTCGGACCCCACCTCCCGTCAGACCGTGGACTTTCCCCTTTCTAAAATGCTGGGTGCGGGCCTGTCCCCACCCCTCACCCGAAACCCCTCAAGCCAAAGACTGAACCTGATCAGAACTCGGAAGCTAAACTCTGCAGGCCTGACAGCCAATGGTAGGTCCAAGAGCACGAGGAGCCAGTCAGATATTACTCGAGCACACACACGCCCGTATTTATATAGAGAAGCAACTTATACAAGACGACTTTTAGGTGGTGGTATCCTTTTGTGCAGTTCTTTTGTGGTTTTGTTTTTTGTGGCAACTTTGGGAGTTGGAAAGAGCTTTATATATACATCGTTTCAAAGCTTATCATCTGTACATTCACACGAGCTTACGAAACTAGCAAAAATTAGCACTAAACTAGCAAAAAATTTTTTGACACACTGACATCTGACAGGCTGAATATAGACCAAAAATGTTTGAACATCGATTTCTCAAAACTGTAGAATCGGCCAAAATTTTTTCTTGTGCCATGCTATGAAGAACATCAGGGCCGAGGGACAATTTAGGGCCGAGGGACAATTTTTGGATTTGGCTCAACACGCCTCAACACTCCAGAAAATCCAGCAAATGTGCTGTGACACAAAATTTCGCAGTATAAGCTAACGAAAAATGTCCGTACCATTTAGCAGTAATTTTGAAAAAACTGATTTCCTCGAAAATAGCCGTTTTTTGAAACCAAAAATCGTTTTCGGCTTATACTGACTTAACCACTGGAGCTAACTTAAAGCGTGTAAAAGCATAAATGTTCGTTTTTGTACCCTCTTTCCATCCATAACAACCAATCGGATGTATCGACTATAGTACTGAGAAAATAATGGCAAAATCAAAAATTTCTTTACGGGACTGGTCCCAGAATGTTAAAGAGCACCAAAATAGCATATTTGGAAAGTTTCATCCACTTTCATAAAGAATTGAAGCCTATAGGGTCAGATTTACACAAAAGGAAACCACCACCTTAACAAAGCCCTGAAGACAAAGACAAGACAGCAAGACTTCAAAACAAACTAAGATTAATTACTAACTACTTAATTTCCAGCTTATAGAAACACAATTATATTACGTACTGCAAGGAACTTAAAATTAACTCAACAACCGTGCTGCTAAGCTATGTATGCAGGCACCAACCTTCCAGTACGCAACAGAGCTTTCAGTTTCTGTACCACACTATCCTTGGTGACCTCGGTTTTGGGCAGCATCAGTCCCGCGCCGCGAATGGGCGCCACAGCCCGCAGGATGTGGTCTCGGTGGTCGGCAAAGATCGGAATTCCTAGGATGGGGACGCCGTGCCACAGCGTCTCGACCACACTATTGAGGCCGCCGTGTGTGATAAACAGTTTGCACTTCGGGTGACCTGTGGAAAAACAAACCAGAAAAATAATAAAAATAAAATGCAATGTAAACAATGGACAGGAATATTTGAGCATAAAAGAATGTAATTTTTTCTGTATATTTAAGCAACCTACGTACAAGGATGGAATATTTGAGCATAAAATACTGCACTTTTTCCTACTAGAATTAAGCCTACGTACAAAACAAAGCTAGGGCAAAATTGCTGCAATCCACAGCAAAAGCGACACCTACTTTCGATCGTACATCATCTACATAAAGATAGAAACTAGAAAGTGTCTCACCTAGTAAGTCTTGCTGTGGCAACCAAGGTAGCACCAAAACATTAGCCGGCAGATTGGATATTTTGGGCCCATCATACTGCCAAAGGAAACGAATGGGTGCCATTTCACGAAACGCTTCCACAAATGATTCCTAAAAAATAATATACTAGTACTATACTATTATATACGTACATACACATATGCATGCACCAACACGACAAAAAAGAAAAAATTAAGTGCACAAAAGACAGGAAAAAATAAACGCCAATCGTGAAGAAAGCACTTTGCAGAAGTTCAACAAGCAACTAAAACAGACAACTGCTGAAAAGCAGGCGTTTTCCAACCCGTAAATAATTATTCTTTGTGTATTTATTTAATTGTGGCTTCCATAGGTCCCAATAATGGTTGGGCGGCTATCAGGCGTATCACAATCGGGCTCGCAGTTTCTGTGCTTCTCAAATCTGTTCAAATCGGCTCAAGAGCCAGCAATTACAGAGTTGAAAAGAGGATGGGGGGGAGACTCCCCCATTACAATACTAAAGGCAAATTTGGGAGGAAGGACCTAAACTCGTTTAAAGCAAAATGAAAACTAAAATTCGGAGCTTCTGCGAACAGTACTCCAAGAATCTTGCACAAAAAAATACAAAAAATTGAATCAGAGACATCGCGAATACAAATAGCGGAGAAATGGTACAAAGTCCCACAAAAAACCCACCCACCCCACCATTCCAACCGAACCACACATGCATACAAAAAGTCGTCAATATTACAAAACCTGTGACATCTCTGCAATTATTAATTAATTAAATCCAAACGGACGCTAAGAGAGAAGCGAGCTGAAACTTACAACAATTCGTTTGGGGGCTCGAGACCACTGGATGGAATAGCCGGTTGTGAAAAGAATGAACCCAGACTTTTCCGGAGCACCATCAACAAATTTGGCAACTTCCTAAAATCAAAATGAAAAAAAATCGAAGTCAGCGGTCAGTGGAGAAAGAAAACCGCCCGTGAATCACATCGACCTACCTATCGACTGGCTTACTTCTACTGAGGGGGGCGCCCCTTTCGAGGATTCTCCCATAAATTTCAAACTTCCCCCATAAGCCGAAACGAAACATGAACAAGTTTTTGCATGTTTACCCTGAATCCGCCGCACTTTTGAAGAAAATTTTGCTACGTATCTTAGCTAAAAACACCTAAAATTAGTTATTTCTTAGTGATTTTTACCAGTTCTTATACAAAAAACCTAAAAATACGAAAAATTTTAAAATATGCCAGCATGTTTTTGGTGAGAAACTAAAACAATTAAATTCACATAATTACACAATGTGTTCTGTACACAATGTGTTCTGTACACAATGTACCTCAAAGCAAAGTTAAATTTTCATACTAAAATGATCGAATTTCTTTGCGAACGTTTGCGAATTTTTGCACAGCGCTGAAAGACTTTCTACATTATCAAAATAAGCGAGGAGCCCAAAGAATAACTACAAGGACGCAAATGACTCAAAATCATGTACTGAGAAAATCCTTTTTTCAAAAAAATCAAAAAACACCCCCAGCCCCCACACTTACTCCGGTCAAAGGTTTCGGCTTTCGACAATGCAGACCGCCCACAAAGATGACTCGCGGCATATAGGGCCGTGGAAAGTCCCACAGCGGGGGCGTATTGATGAAATTGAGGCTCGCATTGCGTTCAATGTAGAAAGCTTCGGGGACTGGAGCCAGCTGGCCGGACAGTCCCCCAGCCGTCGTGGAGGGGAGGCCATCTCCACCAACCTTAGGGACCGTATCATAGTAGCGTTCAAATAGCCTGTCAATGGGCCGCAGTATGATACGATGATGTATATAGATGGTCTTCATGAACGACAGCAGATTGAAGGCTCGCTCCACAAAGTTCATGTCATCGGTCAGGCCGGTGCCCGGTACGGGAATATAGCTGGGCGGATTGGGCGTCTGAGAGGACCAGGCCGTTTCCGTGCGGAACAGGGTCTGGGACCAGTAGATAAAGGGCCGCCGAGACAGGCCGGCGTACAGCAGGCCGCAGGGATTGAACAGATCGTCTAGGATGACCACGTCAAAGTATTCCCGGGCCAGCTGGTCAAATTCGGCCTTTCGACGCTGGAGGACCATCTCGCAGACCCGCGTTGACATGGCCCAGTTCATGGCCTTGCGAGCCGGCTCGGAGACAGAGTCTTCCCAGACCAGATCGTAGATGGTGGAATTTTTGTACTGGAGTAGATTCTAAAGGACAGAAAAAATGAAAGAAATAAGAAAAAACAAAAAACCAGCTAAGAAATCTGCTGTAATTCTTTCACGTAGTGAAGCAAGCTACAGTATGAAAAACCATAGTGTATACGTATAAATGGAAAAGACCGATTGAAAGCAAGTATAGCGCGGCGGGAAAAAACCCAATCCGATATGCGGGAAAAAAACCCATCGCCAGTGTGAGTCACCCATATGAGCTAGATCGGATTTTAATAGCCTATCTTAAAGAGCGTCCAAAACTACCCTAGAGGGTGTATTATTGTAGTTCCCCCTGCCTCTCAGCAAATTTTTTGGAATTTTTGGTCCCAACATGGGGGTCAGGTAGGGTCAACTTTGGGAGGTCACCCTGAACTACTGGAAAGACTTAGCCCAAAACGGACTATAGTTTCACAGAGGATATGTCTCGAACTTCACGATGGTGTATGCAATTTGGCTCTAATACCTGTGGTGTGACGTGGGGGTGACCTAGACTCGGCGGGAAAAAACCCATGTGCGGGAAAAAACTCAAATTTCAAAATGAATTTTTTCTAACCACTAGCAGCAAAGGAAAAATTCATGCGTTTCTTAGCTCAGTGGAGCCTCCTGATTAATTTGGTATAGATTTTACCTAGGTTCGACCTTCTATGTGAGGTCCAGGTGGCCAAAATCTGAGATTGTGCCATTTCAAGCCAAATTTTCAAATTTCGCCAAAAACAGTCAATTTGACATGATTTTTTTGCAAAAATATTGGTATTTTATGATTCAGATGTATATACTAAAAATGACCCGCTCTTTCGAATGGTATACCTAGTCAAAACCGTTCTGGCATGCTTGCAGCAAAAACTTCGGCTGGGTTGTTTTCCCGCCCATGGGTTTTTCCCGCATTGGGTTTTTTCCCATCGGTTTGGTCGAAAATTTCTCACCAACCGTAAGTGATAGAGAGACGTTTTATGGCTCATTTTGAAGCTCTTCGCAAGGCCTCATGGTAGTTATCGTTAGATTTTCGATTTGTCGCTTAATAAAAAAGTTACAGCCAAAATTCGAAAATTTGGTTTTTTTCCCGCCGCGCTATACGCACATATAAAAGTTTCTCCAACTATAAAATGAAGAAAGTTATGATTGTTTCTTCACAAAATATTCACATTTATATATACTTGTTTGTTAAAAAAACCACAAATGAGCTCAGTGAAAACAATTACAGAATCTCTTTATGTGCACGCTTGCTAAAAGGTACCTAGCGACCCACGAGAGAACTCTCGGCACCTACAGAAGTTATAGAGCGCCGGTGCTAATCTGAGAAATCTATCCAGGGGTCAGTTGCATAAAAGTGATTAGTGATTAGTTGATTAGTGTAGTACTACTTTTTCGAAAAAGACTTTTGCTTCAGTTCATAGTTTTTCGGAAATTTTTTAACTAAATCGTAGTTCCTTTACTTTTTGTTTTGGCATCACTCCAATTTAAGTTGTATATAATTTAATTTGGACTTCGCTTTCGTTAGAACACTTAAAGCGCTTCAAAAGGACATATAAATTATTGTCGTAGCAAGCCCATTCGTAGCTTTGATTATCCTCGAACAACTGCTACTAATCACTAATCAACTAATCACTTTTATGCAACGGGCCCCTGCTGCTTGTTTTTCTACAAATCAATCTCTACCTGAATGTACTTTTCTGGCACACTAAGTTCCCAGATACGCTCCTCCAGACCGGGCGGAGCCGGAACGCCCGAGACGGAGTCTTTGGTCAGGGCCGCCTCCCAGGAGACCACCTGATGACCTCGACTCAGCAGTTCCTCCGCCAGTCGATAGAAGATTGCCTTATGCGAGAGATGGATGGAACTGGGCAGGATCAGGATTTTGGCCGCTTCGCTGAGACAGGCGCCACTGATTAGAAGCAGCAGAGTCCAATAAAACATTGGTATCGTCCACATTGTGTTCGTGGGTGGCCACAATTGCTAAAATATTGTGTCAGTCCGTCATACTCATAAGAATACTGATATTTGTCTCATATATACTCATAGGAATTTGTCTGAAGCTTCTAGACCATAGGTGTGGCTGGGCAAAAAAATCTGGGGGGCGGTGCGATCGGCTTGAGAAGGGGTGAGGGTCCCCAAAATTTGCCAAAACCCACAAAATTTTAGAGTTTTCCCATTTTTGGCCAAAAATTTGAGAGGATGGTAAAATCCGGAAATCTGGGCGGGGGAGGGGTGGGGACGCCAAAATATGTCGTTTTAGTAGGTGGGAGGATCCCAACACCCATTCCCTCCTCAAACACATCTATTTTCTAGACAATGCCTTTGAAATTCTGGGCTTTTTTTCTGCAGGAAAGCAGTGGTTCAGGAATTTCCCTACTTTTCCAGGTATTTTCGAAAAAGTCTCGAAAATGTCCGTAAAGCAAACCACAGGGGTGCGGATA
>JASAND010029777.1:0-21137 GCA_030248195.1 Trissonchulus latispiculum | reverse complement strand
TCAAAAATTTCACAAAGTTTTGAAAAATTTTCAAAATTTTGCCTCTAAATTGCCTAAATGGATTCCTGAGCGTGAAAACAACGCCCAAAAATTTATTTCAGGCCGAATGAGCAAGATTTTGGCCTAAATTGACCCAAAAATGACTTTGGGGGGTCGAAAAATTATTTTCGGAATTTGGTCAAAATTTCGAAATTTTTTGCCTCTAGTTGGGCTTCCAATGCTCTCCTAGTGTTAAATATTCCCGAAAACAGGAATTTTTACCACCAGGGGTGTGGAAAAAACGTCCACAAATTTTCCTAAACTAAATATTTTAAAAAATATTAAACACGTCTTTGGGGGGGTTTGGGGGTAGGGGGGGTCGCTTAAATCTACCTAAACTTTATGTAAATATAGGTTATTGGGCTGCCCCAATAACCCTATGCAGTTTCCAGTTGAATTCCCCGCCTCAAACTACCTGGGGGGGAGGGGGGAAGGTGTCCAACACCCCCTAGCTACCAATCCTAAACTTTCCATTTTTCAAAAATTCAAAGTTGCACCCTCAAAAGATCGAAAAAATTAAAAGTCGTTTTTATGAAAAACTAAGTATCATAAAAGAATCTCCAGATCACGAGCTTTGCAGAAATGTAAAGCTTTTTGTTCAACTCGCAAAAATGAAAAAGTTATTGATATGTAAAAATTGTCAAAATAAGCAAATTTTTGAAGTTTGACAAACCGGACAGTGGTCCTGTCACGGTCGCCAAATATCAATCCCCGCGTTTACTGTCCGGAACTAAACCGGAGACTGACTGGCGATTCTATTGCAGGTTCCCTAAGGGTGCAACTCCAATTAAAATAGATCCCTAGTCTAACCTTCCCTAATCAAACATGAGACAGTTGTGGCGGACAAATGTGTTTATTAATTAAACTTACAATTTATACCAATAATCCAAATGGTGGCACCGCTAATACAATATGGGTTAAAACCCGACTGCTCACAATAATAACAACACCGACACTGATTATATAATGTAATTTGCTAATTGTCTATTTGATGACTCATCGTTCCAGACCTAAGTACTTACACAAGAGTAAGCACTAGTTTGAATAGTTGCTAAAGGGATTGTAGAATCGCAGACCGTAATCGCTAGTTTTTCACTATATCAAATCAAAATTTACTTTATCAAAATCAAATATATCTGCAACAAACAACTGGAGGTATTTACTTTATGGCCCGTATTATTGACGTTGGTTAACGGCTCAAACCACACTTATTTTAGCGTTCTAACACCCTCTCCGAAATTTCGTTTTAAAACGTGGACGTTTGCATTCAGTGCAGTTTTTGCCAATTTTTGACAGTATGACAGCAGTTGAACAGCTATAACTATATTCATTCGAAAGATCTCGTTGTGCTGTACTTTTGCTTTTTGAAACACCTTTCTTTTCTTAGCATTTTTCTAGCATGAGATATGACCAACTTTCTTATTTTGGCTTCCAAACGTTGTTATTTTTCAGAAAACAAATAATGCATTACTACTTAACCCATCTATCCACCCTTAATTGGTCGGAAATGGGTACCTCTATTGTGGGACCCCACAATGAAATGGAAATGAAAGTTTGCTGAAACAAAGGCCTTTCTAGCACTTATATTCCGGAAAAAGCATGAGAAACCGGTATTTTGAAATTTTCCAAATTTTAATAAATTTTTAATTTTGTAAACTTTTCCTCTTATCTGAAACTTTTTAAACCTCTGATTCTGAAACTCAGTCTCAGTGTTATAGATCTCTAATGAATATTAAATGCTGTGTAAGAAAGCACAGTTTTCTACACACATTTGTCTGTCAGACTTTACGACTTTTTGAAAGAGAACGCTCTTCTTTTCCGATTCAGCATCAGAACAGATGTCAGATGTCAGAACGTTTGACTTGAAGCACTCCTCGTTCAAATTTAAGAATATAAATTTGTAGTGCACTGTGAAAGTTAATTTCCTAAGGATTATGTTCAATGATGTTCATACATATTTGTCAAATAGTTGAACTTTACTTCAACCTTCGCTGAACGTCGCCTGAACGATCTGTTCACTCCATAAAGTTCACATGAACCAGAGTTCCTAACATATTCTGTTTGTCAGAAAGTAAATTAATACGAACACTTCGACAGGTCTGTTTCAACCTCAAACAATTCAGCCAGTGAAAGGCAACATATGGTTTATATAATAAAGTTCTGAGTTCAAACTGAACTAATGATACAGTTCTTTCTACCTGCAAGGATCCTAACTATAGCAGATCAAGCATTGAAAAAATGAGTGGTGATTATTACAACCATACTCACAATAATAGCTCCAATTCCAAGGGTCTGAATGGCGAATACGAAAATTACACTCCAATCTCAATCATACAACAACAAATAAATATAACCTGCATCGTTCTGTCTATTTTCTGCTGCTTAGCAGCACTTACAATCATTATTGTACGGAGAAAATTGCTTTCAGAGCAACCATTTTATCTACTATTTGGCAGTGGCATAGCTGCAGATATTGCGTACCTGCTGATGGCTGGGCACTGCAGGGTTGTGAGCTTGTTTTTTTTTTTTTTTTTTTTTTTTTTTTTTTTTTTTTTTTTTCTTTTTTTTTTTTTTTTTTTTTTTTTTTTTCTTCCTTTCCTTTTGTAGGTCACGTGATATTCCCATTTGATACAAGGCTTGGCGTAAGTGGTTTCTTGGATTCTTGGTCGGCAACTGCTCAGTTATATCACCACGTCGCCGTTGCATTTAGCCGATTTCTGTTTCTCTGCCAATTGCCATCACGTCCCACGCTTAGAATGGTAATATCTAGCCGGAGTTATTATTTGGTTGCAGCGTCTGTAGCGTGGCTGGCTGCTTTTATTGAGGTTCAGATCATATTGAAAGGTTTCGAACGGTTTTGTTCACCCTATGACTATTTCGTTTTCGTTAACCCATCCAATAGCACAGATTGGGCATATTTAATTCTGGCATATAACTGCAAAGAATTTGTTCCAATAGTGATAACCTTCATTCTATATGTTTGCTGTTTTACTATGGTTAAGTATCAGAAATGGAGTTTAGGTAACTCCGATTGGAAATCCAGTCTGCTGAATAAGTCTGGGATGAAAATCCTGTATATGTCATCGCTGAACGCTGTGGTTCAGCTGGCTTACGCATTGACCTGGCGTTATTTCTACGATATTTTTGAAATTGCTGCTGCCATAAACTGTGCAGCCGCCAGTGTTATGTATATTGTTCTGACATATGGGAAAGTTGGGTGTTACTCCTCAGTTCACAAGAAAACAACGGTTACATTGCTGGCAGCGCGAAATCATACAATGGCAAAATGTGATGGTGATAAATAGTTTTCAGGGTTTGATACCATATAAAGATAAATCAGACTAACTGCCAAGACCAACAGTTACACATTTTACATTTGAGAATAATTTTTGCGTTTTCGAAAAACCCATAATTTTTCAAGATCCCAACTTGAAGATAACTGTCCTGGAATACTTTTTACAGTTTGAATGACAATGATATATCATAACTACAAATACTGCAGATGCCACTTCATGAAAGTTAGCTCAACCTTCCGCGAATTGACAACCGATGGTCAAAAGATTAGACATGTCTTAGTTATTATACCGCCGGAAGCGGTATACTTGTAATGGGTTGACCCATCTGAATTCATATGTTTTGCATGTAAACTGCTTGGCGCGGAGGATTTCCGTCCTATCTTCAACACATGTTCCTGTTACGCAGGTGTTTTTGCCCAACAATTTTTCTACGATTTTGCAATTTTTAGAGCATCATTACAGTCAATTTAGTTAATTTGCAACGCCCTGTAAATTGTTTTGCACGCGATCACTCTCCGCCTTTTCTCATATTACCGAAAATCGGGCGTTATTGCCAGTCACTTGATTGGCAGAGGTTTAACAGATCAATAAATAGCTACAACTGATATTATAATTTTCGTGTGGAAAGACTGATTTTGCGCTTGCACTGTATTTATTTCATTAGTGTTTGCTTTGCTTCAGAATTTAGATAAAATAAATTGTTTAAAATTAACATATATAGATAAATGATAACTTTCTCTCTCGCAGTTTACTCGATAAAATCGCTATAGTCAGAGTAGTGTAGTGGCTAGGGTGTCCGCTTGGCACTCTTCCGGACACAGATCGAATCCTTCTTCTGGAATAATTTTAGTTTCACAATTGGCAGTGGCAGATGGCAATAAAATACTCTCATTCTTTTGTCTCAGAAACGGTAAATGTCGTGGAGTTGAAACTAGTCAAAAGCTAACGTCACCGTACACTAGAACAGTATGATGAAAACAAAACGTTGAACACATAAATCCCAAACTCTACGGCGGTATTATTCCCCTTTTAAGGGGTAACTTGTTCTTATTTGTATTGCACAAGTTTGTACATTTATGGACTCTGGACCGAAATTTGCAACAATTTTGAAACGAATGAAATAATTCATTCAGCTGAACCTGCTGAAAGTTGATAATTTGATTAATTTGATTAATTTGACAGTTGATGATGTTTGAAAACCACCCTGTGCCTACTGAAACGTATTGTTGGTTTTAGAAATGGTGTTTTGAAGTTTCCGAGAGAATTTTTCTAAATAGCTTGTAAATCAATTTGGTGGTTTTACTACTGCAGTTTGCTATCAGCTACCACCATCATTCGATGTGTTGTAGTAGAGCCCTGACTCGAAGTAGGCTCTTTCTACATTGGTTGCTTTCAAAAAGAGTCCAATTCTTTATGGTCCTCCTACGACAAATATAATTGAATTAAATAAAAGTGAAAAGCGTTTACACCGACTTTGAAATCAGATGCAATAAAGGGAGATACTACTTTAAAGCGAGTAATTAGCAAAACTGGACACTTTTCTACAGAAGTTGTAAAGCAAAATATCGCAAGGTTCCGAGATGTAACGTAATGTACAGGTTGGGAGGAATGTTGCACTAAAAACTTCACTTGCGGACATCTTTAATATGCAATCGTTTAGACATTAGAGATGGATTTTCGGAAGAGTACGTTTGATCTCAATAAATTTAAAAGCAACCCTTCAGATTTTAAGGGAAAGCAAGCCTAGCTTGCAAAGCTTGTTATAATATAACAGTGCGAACATTTCTTTGAGTATAAGCTGTGAATAAAAGAATTGTTGTTTCGATCTATATAGTTTCAGGCTGATTACATTTTGTTTAGTAAAGAAGGTTGCCGTTATTCTACAGAAGCATTTGGAGATGATAGATTGGAAGAAACAGTTGATTATTAGAAACAGAAATATTGATAGAAGGAGTGATAAAACCCGAACCGAACCCGCAACTATTTGAAAAATGAAACAGAACGCTTAACAAGAAATCTTGGAAATGTGCAGAACTTACAGCTTTTAGTCCGAAAATCACATAGTATGGTCAAACTGTTTTTGTTTTCCCTAATTTTTTTTACAAATTTTGATTGGCTATAAGACCATGCCCTGGTTCATATTTGGTGCTAAATTTATGATCCATTGAAGACTTGGGTCTGGCGCTCAGTGATCGCCCTAGAAGAACCTCCTCAATCTGTAGAATAAATCTACAGTAGAAAAAATTGTTTGACACTTAAATCACAGCTATTAGCATTACTGACATATACAGTATATTTATTGGAAGGGGACAAAATCTATTAGAATAGCTGTCTATGGCATATTCGGTTGCAAATCCCCAACTCGATAAAGTCCATTGTCTTAATTCATTGACTTCCACACAATATTGATCCAACAGGAATCTAACTAAAAAATCGTTGGAGGAAAGTAAAGTTAATATTTCAAAAACAATACTTACTTCGTTTTTTAGTAGTAGTAGTTTCTTTAGTAAATTTTTATAATAACCTGAAAACATTTTCGGTGGTTAAAAATTTTTTGAGCCAGAAATTCTCACTCTGCTCACTCACTCTAAGAATTGAGAAAGTGCGCAAAGGCTCAACTTGTTTCTATCATAACTGCAATCATGTAAAATTACTACTTGGACCAGATAACCAAGCCGGCAAAAAATGGATTAAACAAACATGCTTGCAAACTTAAACGTAATCCCCAAAGATGCATAAATCGTCTTCTAATAGCATAGAGCGCAGAAACCTCCAGTGATAATCATCTGGTTAAACTGAAAGCAATGCATGTTAATGCTGATCACAATAACATTAAATTACAACATATGTAATACGCAACTTTACTGGGTGTTTATGTTGTTGGAATTAGTTTGTTAGTTCGAAAATGTCGGTGCTATGTATATAGTTTCCCGTCAAAAATCTGGGGAGTTTTGCTGCCTCGGAAAAGACAGAACGTTACAAATGTGTAACTGAATTTGCTTTCAAATTATAATACTAACATATGATTCTCCATAAAAACCGTGTTTGCATGGTGATTTGGCTGAAATAGTTTGAATGTTTTAGATTGAAATTCTTCATTTCAGTATTCTTTCACTTCACCTATGTGTCCCATCAGCATGAATAAAAAGCATCACAAAAGGTACTCATTAGCAAAAGCAATTTCGCGTCGTACAAAATATAGTAATAATAACAGTATGATTGAATGTTGTCTCAATAATTTGTTCAATTCTTATAGTGGTTTTATCATGCGGCTTGAATTTTGGTCAGAATTAATGTTCATAGTCAAACCAGCTATGCATAATTTGTCTTGCTAACTAAAAGCCATGCAACCAGTATAGTCCATTTGAAAACAAAAGCATATTTTACAAATCAATTACATAACCATATTTGATGACTGATGTTGTTTTTGTACTCCGACTAGTAGCATAGAGCAGACCTAGCCTGATTCCATAGGCCGTAAGGTTATAAATATAGAAACGGTAACCGGCTTCCCCTACAGGCTGCCTTAACATTAAGTAGGGAGCCTGATATGTATAATGAGATGAGATGCAGCCTTGTTTCTGGAACCGGCGAATTTAGAACTTCTTGCTATAAAAGTGTTCCTGTTCTTAGACTTTTAGTTTCTTAAATGTTGCAGATGTATCTTAAATCCTTATATCATTTGGTATCTGAACGGTCTACAAATAAAAAGTATTTTAAGTTTTTTGTATTAAATTTAAAATTAAATTTAAAATTAAAAAAAGTAATTGGGTCGTTGGTATAAATGATAGAATTGAAGGAAATATTGCCACTGCAATATTAAGAAACTTCATGCTTTCTTTATTACTTTAGAATTGTGTCAAAGTGCATTTTCATCTACAAACCTAAGCGTCTGTTTCAGGGAAACACTGATTCATTGTTTGAACCACCAGAAAGTGATTTTATTAATGGCTGACATGAGCGCACACAGATTGATCTTACGAGTTTTGAAATATGGAATTATATGGACCCAACTGTTTCGTTTGATAGAAGGTCAGTACTTTAAATGAGAAAGAATGAGAAAGTCATGTACCACCGAAGGTCCGAAAAATTCTTTAAAACTGTGTTAGATAGCAACAACAGATTCTAGTCAGCACTCAGCATTTAAACAAATGTTGGATCTAGCACTAATTAACCAGAATCAGCTTAGCTCAAAAAGCGTCTACGCTAGATATTTAAGGTATGCTGTCCACTGGTGCCTGTATATATCTTTGACCCTAATGTGGAACCGATCTTTGTTTAGTTCTGAGTTTAACATTCCAGATTTAGCTACTTATTAAAAATATATTCAACGCAGTAACTTCATGGCAACGGACATAGACAAATCAGTCAAACTTTGTGACATGTTATAGTCTTTAGTTTCCTCTTGCACGTAACAGATAAAAACCAATATTTCCATACCTATGTACACCTGACATTATGGAACTTTCGTCGGTTAAACTCAAGCCTAGAGCCAAAGTATCGAGGCAATCTGGTGCATCAGTAGATGATCACTGATTTAGCTGCATTTGAAATAATACCTTGCCAAATGGTAAAAATATGAACGTATCGATCTGGCCTAAGGCTAACTAATGCTGGAATTTTGAAAACAAAAACGGCGAATGTTTGCGCATGTCACATACTTAAGGGGGGGGGGTCCATCGTGAAAAATTTTTAGACCACGGATTTCACTCATTTTCACACATAATCTGCCCATATATGTCGAACATTTCAAGTTTAAATTTTGAGTTGTTTCGTTCAGGTCTCCGTAAGTTATGAGCCATTCATTGAGTACAATTTGAATATCAGCGAAAATGAGGGTGCTGCAGACAACTGAAGCAAGTTTGCGCAAATCAACTTCATATATTTAGCTTATTTTGTTAAGCACATTTAAAAACAATTAATAAAAACATTTTCGAACAGATTTAAGCCAGCTAAGCATGGTCAGAAGCTTCTTTAAATGATTTTCCAAAGAAACAAGGCCCCTGTTCCCCGGGATGTAATGAAATATTTAAGAGCGCTTAACTTAAAATAGAAGCATTTCCGAGCCATAGTTCTATGAGAAGAATTGATCCCTGCACTGAGAGCTTTCGATTGATATATAATATGCCATATTTTGAAAATTTTGAAAAATCGCTGTTTTCTGAATTTCGGGGTCTGAGGTTGCCCATTGGCGCACTGAGAAGTACTGGTCACAGCTGTCGGCATAATTCATGCAACAAATTGATTCTAGGGCATGAATAAATATGTTGAAATGCAAAAAAATACAATTTTGCAATATAACTTGGTCGTAAAATGCCTATGTTTCGAAAAAACAGCAATTTTCGTAATCTTGCAGAAAAATCCAATTTCTGCGCCAAAAAAATCTCGACTCTGGCAAAAGATTCGAAGTGACATTGGGTATCGCTCGAAAGCTTTATACATATACTGTGTCACTGTGGAATTAGAATTTTTAGTTAGGACTTCTATTTTTTATAGTATGCAGTCAAACTAAGTGACCCCCATTTTTGGTCACCAAAAACGACAGATTTTAGCTATTTTCGGCAGTTCGCTAACTTCAATAATTCATTAAAATTTTTTGAAGGCCTATATCAAAATTCTAATTCCACAGTGACACAGTATCTGTTTAGAGGTTTAAATCGATACCAAATGTTACCCGGTTTCTTACACCGGTTTCGAGATTTTTTTGGCGCAGAATTATAATTGACACTTTTTCGATTTCCTATGTTTAACACATGCATACCTCTACTTTGAGGTGAATTTTCTCAACAACCGTAAGAGATCCAACTTAAATTTTATAAACTCGTTAAAATATACCAGTTGGACAATAAAATATGTGAAAATGAGAAAAATCGGAGATGGTCGAAAAAATGACCCTAAAGTGGACCCCCCCCTTAAGCCATTTCCAGTAGCAGTCTGTTGAATCAAAAGCTGTCATTGGCTGCGTTTCATCTTGTTCTACAGTACCGGAATTGAAAAAATCCGTTAGACTGCGGTACCAACAATTGTAGGTTGAATGTACTACATTGTCGAGCACTAAATGTATAAAAATGCAATGTATAAAAGTTTAGGCAGAATGTCCAAAAGATTTTGTCAATAGTAGAAATGAACCAAACCCTTTATTTTAAAACTAATCTTTGTCCAGCGCCAACTCTATTGAATTCCACTGCAACTTGTAACCAGATTTTCTGATTTACGAAATTTCCCCGTAAGGTCGCCCAGAAATTTACGAAATGTTTTGACACGACTATTCACAACATAAATTTCAGTCTGTGTTGAAGTGCAATTAGATTAAGGCTTAAATCTCAAAAGGAGTTCGAAAGAAACAATTTAACCTTAAACAAACAAACGATCTACTTAGTTTTAATCTAAGAATCTGAATGTACACAGCTGCTATCATTTTCGTTTTAGGTGAATGTCCGGCAGAGTTCTACGAAGTTGACAACAACTGTTATTTAAACTTGAAGGATTCCATGTCACCAACAAAGACTTCTTTTGTAGCACAAATTGGCTGCGAACAGAAACATGAAAATGCTGGTTTACCATATTTTGCGTCTCTTTCTGAGTGGCAAACGTTCAGGGAATCATCGTAAGCAATAACCTACTCCTGTTAGTTTCCCTGAAAGTTTTGATGACCATCCTGCAACATATAAAGATATGAGGATTGATGGTGGAACCTAGAAGCAACTGGGAGGTTTATGTCACTTATTGTTTATGTTTAGCACACCTCTTGGAGGAAAGGTATGGTTGGATGGAAGACAGTTTGGAGAACCGATCCGAAGTAAAAATGGAGAAGAATACAGGTGCACGCTGTTTAAATTGAACCTCCTTTACAATTTTCGCATACTAATTCAATGTAAGGAAGCTGATAATTTGGTACCGTCACCATGGCTCGTTGAGGCTGGTTTAACCAGGAATAGGTGTCTGTAGAAAATTGCACATTTGTTCCTTTAATAGGGAACTTCGCTGGATGACGATGGTTTCGATACCTAGTCTCGAAATGATAGGGAGATTTTGAGGGATTTGACAATGGAGGAGAGTACAGATGATGGTGCACCCTGTTTGGTATAGATGCGTTGAAGGGCGATGTGTGTGCTCGGTTACTGATATTACATAAACATCGAGAAATGCTAATGCTAGCGTCTATCGATGTAATAGTTTCAAAAAGCACCTATGCCTTGTCTCACAACCTCATAACTTTTAACTGCAGTCTATTTCCTGCAGTGTGTGACCGATTCCAAACGAAGCTGTAGAATCATAATCAGTTCCTTTTAGTGATAGCTTGGGCAACCTAAATATTAGCCAATGTTCACATTAATCGAATGAACTGGATTTTAACGGGAACTTTAGCTTATCCAGGATTTTGCATCAAGAAATATTCTAATTTTTATTTATATTTTTTATTTTCTTCCTATTTTCTAGTTTTGTTCAGATTGAAAGCTTTAATAAAAGATTACTCTAGCGGATTTTTAAATTTGGATACCAATACCAGCAGTCTTCTGCCATTGCAAAGTTTTCTGAACAGTCTTCATTACCTAAACAATTCTGAACTTCCGAAATACTAAAAGTAAAAGCCCATTAGAAGTGCGTGAAACTCAAAGGTTACGATAATCATAAAACATTTTAGGTCTGTGTTTGGCCTGAAAATGAATACTTTATTACTACTAGCTTTTTTTCCCTTAGTGCCACACCCCAGTTGCTTTCGCGATGAGGGGTAGAGCCACACCAAATTTTGTACTGGGTCCACAGTATGGCACTGAATAATTGCATATCGCAATTACCCGAGGCGAAGGCAAGGCTACAGCCGGAGCAGAAGTGGCCACGCTGCTTTCACCGCATCGTGGACACCCGTTAGCTCCATTCAAAGGGGTTTCCCCCCTTGACTGGCCAACTCCTTGAAAATCTCGGATAAGTACAAATACAATTAGGGGGGATATTTTGGCACCGAGGTGCCATTCCGATAATAAACAATTTCCTGTTGTCAGCCGACAACAGAGCACTTTGAGTTGCAAAATTTCAGCTGGAAAGGCACAATTCGTAAAATTTCATTGTCGGATCCATGGGATCCAAAATTTCATGTTTGCGGCCGATTGATGCAGATGGTACCTTCTCCCAATCTGATCAGCCTAATGTGCTGCGTAAATTATGTTATGAGCCTTACTTTATGCAAAGTATAATTATTATGTGGATATTATTTTATTAAAAGTCTTCATTAAATTGACAAAAAAAACCTGGGAGACCTTTTCCGCCCTCCAGGTCTAGTGTCTAACAAAACCAGATAAAATATTCTTTCTATTGATATCTATTGAAATAATTTATTACGCATAAAATTGTTCACTTAAAATATTTTAAATTAGATTATTTTATTATTCACAGTAGACACAGAGGGACCTTTTTCACCCTCCATGCCTATTGCTTTATGGTTGTATGGCCAATTATTAATTAAAAAAATGTTTAAGATCTTGACTTAGGGCTTTGCAGGCTCCGACTCTTAATTCAACCTAACCTAGAAGATCTAGGTAACTACTTAGCATGACCAATATTAATGCAAAGTTAATCAGACTTAGCTTTATCCTAGAGATATGACACGAATTATCCTTGGTTTGAAATCCAGACTGCTAAGGTTCCATATCCAACCATTTTTTGGAAAATTCCTGTATCGAATTCCATGAGTTTCCATACTTTTGTATCAGCCACAGCACACATATATACTCTTTTGATTCTTAGATTGGCTGCCATTGTCTTTTAATTACCTCAACAAAAGATTAAGGAGATAGAACACGGCGCCACCGAAGTCGGTACATGGCCGAGACTAAAATGCTGAAGCTAACGTCCATAGAGAAACAGATCTACTTAACACTAGAAACAACCACAATTCTCCTTGTATAACGGGCATTTTAATATGTTTAGAGGCTTCCAAATCGGCAACTCAGTGTGAGTTTTAAAACTACTTTAACAGTTCCAGAAGCTCATCTTTTATTCAGCCTCTTGCAGCAAGTTACGTAACCGTTTTGAAGACTTAAATTCTTAAGGATTAGAGTTCAAACTCAAAAGATTTAAAACACAATTAAGATAAAGGCAAACTTCGGAACTTATCTTGAAAATCGACGCAGGTTTCCAGTAAGTCTTGGATCAGATCCCTACTACTAGCTTGTACAGCTTCATTATATAACAAAATTATTCCTGCTGAGCTTCAGCCTGCATGCTTCAAACACAATGAAACAACTTAATTGCCAGTAATATTTCTAGAATTCTTATCCGGCAAGAGTTTAAATAAATACAGATAAATACTTTGTTTTTTGACTAAACTTCTGACAGTAACAAGTTTAGCATTAATCTTTCATGATTCACTTAAAGCGCTGCTCAGATTTGGCACACATTCACTATTTACTAAATTACTGTAATTATCTTACAAGCTATTCTAGTGTTATGGACTTTACTCAATTGACCAACACTTTGATGATTCCATATGTCAATACTAAGTGATTGGTGTTATCGTTTTCACCACCGTGTACTTTAACATCTAAGGGAGCAATTCGTGTACTTAGCTACTCAACGCCGCACCCTGTCCATTTTTACATCATTCATTTTTTTTACATCGGTCCTTCTCTTTTCCTCACACTTATCATCTACAGAAACCTCGCTTTAACCCCAATTTTCTAGAGCAAAAAATATATATTAACCTTTTGCATGGAATCTTGTTTACTTTGGTCTAATTTTATAAAGACCAACTGGTGATTCTTCTGTATACGCACACCTAATATTATACTAAAGTGCACTCGAATGCATCTCCTTTCGTAGACGCTCACTAAAATTTAGGGAGAAATTGAAATAATACTATCGCTAAATTGAAGGTTCGGATTAGATATTCATTCTATATAATTCATATACTTCCTTAGACGCACACTTAGACTAATGATACTGTTAATGTCCGTGACAAATAAATTTGTAATGATAAATTGAACAATTACATGAAATTCCGAGTCGTAAAGACAATTAAACATTTTAAAACTACATACAACACAACAACAACTAAGAGATTCAAAACAGAAATGAAATATCAGACAAACAAACAGACAGACATCATCAGAAAGACTAAAAATTTTGCATAGGTAAATACTGGAGCTGACGAATTCAAAAAACTTTAAATTTTATGAATTATTCAGATGTTAGGTGTGCGTATACGGAAAAACCACGAGAACAACCTGATGTAAGATAGGGGGAGTTATAGTTTCTTAAATAGAATAAATTTGCCTAGGGAACAACTACTGGATAGTAATAATTTCTGGGAGTAATTATAATTTACATTTACTTCATCGGTTATAGAAGTCAGAATAGGTGTAGAGCTAGATACTGTGGCGGATTGACGGATTAGAGCTTGTGCTGGCTTCCTTTTGTCTGGTCCTAAGTTTATTAATAAAAAATTTAATTTGAATAAAAAATTTGATGAATACTTCTTAATTACTTCTACCAAGAGTACATAATACATAAGAGTGTGACAGCAGGCAAGCTCACTGTTATCAGCTGTAGGTACATGCTATGTTCGCTAACGGCTGACCCCCCCCCCCACAAACGTGTATGTGCTCTTCAAAGAAATTAGCACGCTATCTTTGCGTGTTAAAGCTCGCAACAGACGCACATTGAACCAACTGAGTAGTTGTGTTTTCGAACTTCAGCATGCAAGCGTAGCGGCCAAATTTCTTTGAAGAGCACATACACATTTGTGGGGGGGGGGTCAGCCGTTAGCGAACATAGCATGTACCTACAGCTGATAACAGAGAGCTTGCCTGCTGTCACACTCTTATATATTATGTACTCTTGCTTCTACATAATGTATAGAGCTTCTTTATTCGGATTAGCATAGCAGTGAAAGCAAAGTAACATCCTTTATTCTTTATGTGTTTTGTCACTATCCTTTAATTTATATGTTAAAGGTCCGACCAAAATTTATTCTGGGCACCAGGACAACCTGACCCACAGTCAGGAAGTTCTTGCATGTACTATGACGATACCACTAAAGGAATGCATGTAATGGCAGTGATGCAATGTGACGAATTGGCATTTGTCATTTGCCAAATTAGAGGTAATATATATTATTGCAAGGAGACAGTATGAGTTGCCAACTAGACATTTAACGAAGTGTCCAATTGCAATCAGTGATTTTCAAGAAACCTGTCGCATCCCAGAATACTTTAATAATGCCAAATAAGATTATTAACTCAAAAATGTTTTAATAATTTTAACTATATACTTCCTTGTTTTCAAAATATTACTTGTGTACATACTAGGAATACCAGACAGTGAAGATGAGTCAACCAGTGCAACAACCAGAGTTGATGGAGCCATTTTTACTAACACTGATGGGACTGTTGCCAAGAGCACCACAGAAACTATGCCAACTGAAGACATCGTAGCTGAGTCAACTAAGCCAGCCGCTAAGCCAATCACTAAGCCAGCCACTAAGCCAGCAACTAAGCCAGGAAATAAGCCAACAACCAGCACCAAGGCTCCCGCGGATTCTAGGGGTAAATAGCTGCTTGCCGTTGTTTTCAAGCCTTAGTTTGATTGCATCTACTGGAGAAAATATCTGTTAGTTGCCTACATTAAACTACTAAGAGACAAAGTACTTTCACACTCAAGCATGAGTATCCTGTATGATGTAGTTGGCTGGTTTTCATTTCGCTGAACGCTAGTCTGTAGATGCGTTGGAATGAAGTTCTTTAGTAGCAGCAATTATAGCAATTACTGTAGGGTCAGATAATTAATTGACAAATTGTGAAGATTAAATTAAATGATGAAGAAACTAGATCAATGTTTTCTGGTTTTTGCCGGCACCAGTCAATTATAGATGATATAGGACTGCAATACTCTATTATGATACCAATATATCCTCCCCAATTGTGTTGATAATGTTCAAAATTTTCAAATTGTTGGCCACCCTTTGGATGCAGCTGATACAGCAAAAGTATCGTGATTATTTTTAGTCTTTCCTTCGTCTCTGCATGCAATGACTGAGAGCCAATTCGTGGAGTCAAATTATTTTGGCGCTGCCCTTAGCGGGAAAGCAACGTGGGTGTGGCATTACAGAAAAACCAAGCGCATACTGTTTTGAAAAGTTATGGGGCTGCAGACTAAACTAAACACGTGTTTGAAGCTGGGTACACAGCAAATCTAATTTCTTATAAAACAGACTGACCATCAGTTACATTTGCATAAATATAGGATTATATGTAGCAAATTGAAACCACGCTTTGGATGAGGGAGACTACACATTACATTTACTACATTACTACACATTGCATTACATTTATTACTTACATATTATTAAGATATCTTAGCCTCACTAGGCAGTTTCTCAATGATTTCTTCCCTCACTACACAGTTTTTCAATGATTTCTTCCATTATTCAACGTGTGACAAAGAGTATCAAAATAAATTTTTACGCCCATACCGGTTCCTGGTTACTAGTCATTACACTACCAGAGCTTTCTAAAACATTTGAGGACGTTTATAGTTGTGAGGTGAGGTCCAGCCACGGAAGTTAAATTAGGGAAGCTCTGTAATTATATTAAGCAAAACTGAAACAGTGACCACGCCTATTCAAGTTGTTTGTTTCAATAAAATGCATATCCTCGGTTTTTTTCTACTTAATCCTACAACGACTTTGTTCCTATTTTGCAAAACTGTAGTTTTTAATAAAGAAAAATCTGATACTACATTTATGTTGATAAGAGATCGAAATAGTTTGTTCGATTTGCGCAAGTTGGAATTAGTAAGGAACAGGGTGCAACTTCTCTTGTTTAGACTGTGGCAGATATAATACAATGACTAATGGGAAATGCTGGAGTATACTGCTATTTGTCTTAATCAGTATATTTTTCCTGGCTATCATCATAGCAACAGCGATTGTGGTTTACTGGTTCATGTAAGAATATTTCAGTTCGCATTGTCTTTTCCACTGCTACTATTACAGTAGGCTGTTGGCTGATATGTCAAACGCGGGGCAAGAGTCTTGTTAGGAGGCTTGTAAAATTAGCTTCTAACACCGGCACTAATTTCAACAGCACGTAAACTTATGTAAATGCTTAAGTAAACCATTGTCTTGGAAAGAATAGACTTACAACCTTTACACATTACATTATATATAGCATTTGTGCCACGGTGTTGGCACTCTTTAGAGTACTGAATGAGTATCTGTTCATTATATCTACTGAATCTGTGAATATGTTTGCAAAGTATATGATTATAGCAATTCCAAAGGGGACGTATAGCATTCCTGTGAAATTCAAGTCATCCTGCGCAGGGATGAAATCAGAGATAAGAACTGCATTAGGATTATTAGTACATTGTCACATTTGAACAATCGGTTTTACTGCATGCTTAAACATGCCGAAATAAAATTAGCACGTTCAGGTTAATCATTGTCAGTCATCACCTTTCATAGGTTGTAATGTTTTACAAATGTCGTGAAGTCACCCTTACTTTGGCATGTATCTTCAACGCCACGATTCGCAACAAGGAAGTATCCTAGCGAATTCGTTGCCGTCGAAGGTGAATTGTGCCATCGATCGTCATAAACCAGATTCAATGATTCAGCGACTCAAAGAACTCATTCAACAACAACTTTGTTGAGTCACTCTTTGCAGCACATACAGTTTTAAAGTCAAGCTTATTGATTAATAAACAACCCTCGAATCACTCTGCACTCTGGTTGACCAGATGTCTGGAATAAGCTACTCATCTTTTATTCTATACCAGTCTAATTGAACATAAAATGTTGTTAGAAAATGGCACTGTCTTTCACAACGGAAATCAATTGGGAGCCCAGCCAAACGGTTCTCATGAAATCAATTGTTGCTCACCCTTTATTTTTCACCTTCATATATTTGTTAGATGTGAGCAAAAATCTTCCACCAAATGTGTCTGCGCATCTCCGGCGTTTCACACCCCCACCCTTCGCGTAATAAAATAATTTCTTATAAAATGTTATGAATTAGATATGTTTTCATTGAAAGGAACTAGGGCTAAGCAGAAACTTAGGACTTGCAAGCAAACCCCAATTCCATCCAAAATCAAGCTGTAACCGCCAATGCAAATTTAGTGTTGGGATTTGTCCACGGATGCACATCCCTTGAGCCAACAGTGTCAGCTTGAATAATGACTGTATCCGTGGAGAGGGACAGCCCATCTTTATATTTTTATTTTATATATTTTTACATAAAATAAATAAAATAATTTTAACAGTTTGAAGCAGATCTTGCCTAATTTGCATAATAGCGTGTTGTACAGTGAGCGTTCAGTGTGATTTGTTTGTTCCTTTGGTTTTTTCATAAAGGTTGTTGTAGTGCACGGTTGCGCTTTATTAGGGCTAGCCGGATATCGATTGCTACGAAACTTCTATTCTTAATTTAGTGAGATATTTTTTGCTATATGGTGCCGAAAACTAACTTGTGAATTCGCGTTTTGAATTCCCTGCCAATTCGGACTTTGCTTACAGTTATACTTACTTTCCTTGAACTAAATCTGCCTTAATTTTCCAACTTTCCTTTTGATTTGCCTTACTTTCTATTGCTCATTTATTTCTTATATTCTGAATTATTCGGTGTGATACTCTGCCATCATGAATTGTTCACCAAGAGCCAGGTCAGTCGCCAGTTTTTTGGTTAGCTGTGTAAGCTCTCCAATGAATTTCATTCAAACTCTTCACTCTTACAATATCATTGCTTAACTTCCAGTAAAATTAGTGTACGTTATCGTCAGGATTTGACTCATAACTGCTGCACTAATGTCTTTAGTAAAAAAGCGTCAAGGCTACCGGTTGCAGGTATCGAACCTGCTCAAGTCTGTTGACACCATGTGGGCTACTCGCCATCAAGCCTGGCCAGAGCCAACTGGCGTCAAAATCTTGTCTGATCGCTTAGCTAACTGCGAAGCTGAACTTATTCAACTTGATACGGCGGTGTTCAATACCCTTACCGATGATTCCAACGTCGAAGCTGAATGCGCCAAATGCCTTGAAATTCGTGACTCCATTTGGACTGCGGCTTCACAACTATCCATACTCGCGCAATCCAGCTCTCCGGCGGGCCCGGCTCCCGATGCTGACAACGATTCAGTCTCAGCACGCGGAGCCGCCAAGGTCAAGCTTCCAAAGCTAGACATTACCCCCTTCGATGGGAATCCGCTCAAATTTCAGGAGTTCTGGGATTCTTTTGAATCTACCATTGACCAAAATCCTGACCTGCAGCCGATCGACAAATTCAAATATCTGAAGTTATATCTAAAATCTGACGCTCTGAAGGTTGTCGACGGTTTTCGTCTTACTGCCGCAAATTATCAGTGCGTCATCGATATGTTGCGTGAACGATTTGGTAACCCAGAAACAGCAATTTTTGCTCATTTCGATAAATTGCTGTCCCTTCCAGTCTCGTCCATGGATACTCCTTCTCTGCAAAGCTGTTACGACGAATGTGAAAAACATGTGCGGAGCCTTGTTGCTCTGGGGCTGAAGGAAGACACATTTGGACAAGTATTCTGCCCGATCTTGTTGTCTAAAATGCCTCGACCGGTTCGCGTGACATTGCATAGAGCCAACGGTGCCAATTCATGGACTTTGGATAATTTGCGCAAGTACATGCACGATGAGATTCTAGCTCGTCAAATGGGTGAGTGGGCTATCACCGGCAACCGTAGTGATGGCTCATCTCATGGAAAATCTCCTAATAGCTCCCCCGCGAAGGTCGATCCGAAAACGTCCTCTGCTTTTCGACGTCTTAGTCCGAAGCCTCCGTCGCTTTCGGCTTTAAGTCAAAATTCAAAGTCCGTCAAATGTTACTACTGCAAAGGAGGCCATTATTCTGACGAATGTATGGAGTATAAATCCGTCAATGAGCGCAAGGCAATTATCAAGGGACGCTGTTTCATTTGTTTCGCTCAACAACATCAAACCAAGGAGTGTCCAAAACGAACTCAAATGCCCTGCTATCATTGCCAACGCACTGGACACCACAGAAGTTTGTGCTTGTCCAAATTTGGTGCTGGTACTAGCATGTCAGTAATGCAGCATCAGCCTCCTCTCAATCCCGAGGCTGTTGCATTCAGCCCTTCGGGAGCTGACAACTGCACAAAGTCCTGTCTCAATGGAAACGTTGTTCATATGCAAACTGCAGTCGCAAAAATTGGAGAGGTATCGGCAACGATTTTTTTGACAGTGGAAGCTCCTGCTCGTATATAACGCAAGCTTTGTCCGACAAACTGGCATTAAGATCCAGTAAAGAGATGACAGTATCCAATTCCAGATTCGAGGACCCTATCCCTCAAACACGTACATACAAACAGGTGGAGCTGTATCTACCTGGCATTGATGGTTCCAAAACCGAAGTTCACGCGTTTGTCACGGACCATATCGCGTGCCCGGTTCAACGACATCAACTTGATTTTGATGCGAATCCTATTTTATCTCGTATTCCTTTAGCTCATCCGCCTCCCAAACACGGTATTGAGTTTGCTCCTGTCGACATTCTCATCGGAAATGATTTCTATTATGATATCATTAATGGTGAGCAAATTCGTCTCGCTAATGGGCTGATTTTGATTGGATCTGTTCTTGGCTATGTCACTTCAGGCAAGGTTTCAACTACCGACAGCCATCAAACCTCTTCTGGTAATAGTTCCTACTTGATTACTGGTCATGCGCTCTTTCAGGACTGTTTTAGTATCGAACGGTTTTGGTCTTTAGAAGACATTGGTATCAAGGATGATAGCTACCAGAAAGACGACGAAATCGCCTTGCAAAAGTTTAACCGGAGTATTTGCCTTAAGGGAGGCAGGTACGAGGTTGGTTGGCCCTGGAAGATGGAGTCGCCCACTCTCGCTGACAATTTTCAGCTTGCTCTAAAAAGCTTGAAACATACAGCAACCAAAATCGCCAAAAATGGTTCGCTCCGGGATATCTACGACAAGTCAATACTTCAACAACTCAGTGCCGGAGTCATTGAACCTGTCCAAATTTCCGATCCTACCGACAATACGATCTATTATATGCCACATCACGTGGTATCTCGACCTGACAAAGCTACTACCAAACACCGAATCGTTTACAACGCGTCCTCCAAAGCTGCAGGGTGTAGCAGCTTAAATGACTGCCTCCTGCGCGGCCCAGTCTATCTCCAAGATCTATGCGGATTGCTGTTACGCTTTCGAACGCACCCAATTGGTATTGTTTGCGACATTGAAAAGGCCTTCCTTCAAATTTCGCTTCGCCCATCTGATCGCGACTCTACCAGATTTCTCTATGCCAAAGATTTTAAGAGGCCAATCACTATTGACAACATTATTGTATATCGCTTTGCCAGAATTCCCTTTGGCGTCATATCGAGTCCATTTATTTTATCTGCCACGGTCAAATATCATCTTAATTGCCAAAATACTGTGGTAGCCAAAAAGGTTGCTGACAACATCTTCGTTGACAATCTGATTACAGGATCTCAAACTTCCGAAGATGGCAAAATGTTATATGTTGAAGTCAAGGGCTTATTTGCTGCCTTTTCTATGAACATGAGGGAATGGTTCTCCAACTGTAACGATTTCATCGCTGAGATTCCAGAACATGATCGCGGAAAAGGCAATATCACCACTGTCTTGGGTGTCGTTTGGAATACGGAAAGCGATACGCTTTCCTGCAAGGAACCCAAACATCCTGAGATTGTTTTTACCAAACGACTCCTTTTTAAAGCCGCTGCCAGTATTTTTGACCCGCTTGGCTTTTGTTCGCCCATCGTGGTA
>JASAND010029776.1:0-10677 GCA_030248195.1 Trissonchulus latispiculum | reverse complement strand
ACCAGTTACCTGGCACACTCTCAGTTCTGCCTTGCCACAGGTCAATGGTTAGAAAAAAAATTAAATTTTGAAAAGTGGGTTTTTTCCCGCCGTGGGTTTTTTCCCGACAACTCCAGGTCACCCCCAGGTCGCACCGGAGGGGTCAGAGCAGTGTGACATATATCATCATGAAGCGCAACAAGCGCAATCCGCTTTGGACTAAGTCTTTCCAGTAGTTCAGGGTGGCCCGGCAAAGTTTGTCAAATTTCGGCACTTGGTCGCACCAAAATTTCCAAAAATTTCATAGTCCCAAAAAATTTGTAGGGAAGCATAGGGAGCTACCATAATTCACCCTCCAGGGTTATTTTGGATGCTCTTCAAGATAGGCTATTAAAATCCTAGATAGCTCATACCGGTAAGCCCACACTGGGGGTGGGTTTTTCCCGCTTGACTATATATATACCCCCCTCGAGACGATAAGTTCCAGGAAGACTATGCCCTCCCAGATTTTCAGATTTTGCTATCCTCCCCGATTTTTTGGCCTAAAAGAAACCAAAATCGCAAAACATCGAACATCTAGGGTTTTTGGACAATTTTCGGCGACACCCCTTTCCTCCCGTCGGAATCACCCATCAGATTTTTGCCCATCCACTCCTGGATATACGTATATATTATATATATATATCTGGCATTTTTTAGGGTTTTGAAAGTGGCGGGGGAAGCTTCCCCCCCCTAGGGAGGGGGCAGTGGGGGGCTCCCGAAAAGTGGTGGGGGGAGTCCAAGAGGCCAGTTTCATAAAAAACCGTCTCGAGTTCTCAAGTTCTCGAGTAGTCTGTTTTCAATGATAACAACCTCTTCTCTATTTAACATTATATGCAAAAGTATCTACGGAAAAATTTATGTTGATTTATTCAGTCAATCATGCAAATTATTGAAGCAGGGAGAAAAAATTTACAAATTTAAATTTTCAACAATTTCTCGAGGCGGTCTCAAGTTGCCACAAATTTCTCTGGTTGAAATCGACCAGAGAACGTTTTCAGCGGGACTTTCAATGCGACTTGCGGATTTCGAAAACTACCAGCGTAGTTTAGCTACTAGAATCGAGAACGCGAGAACATTTTTATGAAACTGGCCCCAAGGTATATATAAAGGCAAGCGAGTCCAAGGTATGAAATACCAAAATTTTTAGCAAAAAATTAGCATTTTTTAGGTGCCCCCCCTTTGGACCCCCCCTTTTTCAGAATCCTGGGTGCGGGCCTGACCCCACCACTAAAAAATGCCAGTATATATAGATGCACCCAATTATATGCCAGGCTCCACCCGCAGTTTTCAAATTTTGGCTCAAAATTCAGAAGAATTCGAAATTTTTCGTAAAAATTCATTTTTTTTCCAAAACATGACCAGATCGGTTGTAATATTGCTAATTTTTGCGAATAATACACCTGTTGTCTGGCATTTTTTAGGGCTTTGAATGTGGGGGGGGGCGAGCCAAAGGTGAAAATATACCGAAATTTTTAGCGAAAAATTAGCATTTTTAATGTAAAACTCACAAAATCTCTGTTTTTAAGCTTAAAATGAGCTCATAAGTCCATAAATTAGCTAAAAATTGAGAAAAATTTTGAAAATTTGACCTCAAAAACCTAATTTTTTGACACTTTTGGGAGACACCCAAAAAAGAGGGTGGGGGCTTGCCGAAAAGTGGGGGGGGGGCGAAAGTGGGGGGGGGGACCGAAAAGTGGGGGGGGCCCGCCCCCCCCCCCCCCCCACTAAAAAAATGCCATGTTGTCAGACTTCCAGCCTCCAGAAATTTTGGCCCATAATAGGAAAAAGCTGGCCCAATATATTGTATATACGTATACGTAATATCATGAGGGTGCGCGGAGCGTATATCGACCACTCTGTATCGACCACTTTTTGACCATTTATAAGGCCATTTTTGCGCACCGAGTTTTTCAAACGGCCCATAAGAAAAATTTTTCTATACAAATTTTTAATTACCTATATGTATACGTACATGATGGTACGTTTTATATATTAATGAATTATTTCACATATTTATATTTATGTTTGATTTCCGAATTTCGCTCTGGGTCGATTTTTAGAGATGGTCAAAAATGGAACAATCGACGTTTTTGCCATTTTGGTCGTTTTTAAGTCCAATTTTGCGCACACCGATTTTTCAAACGGCCCATGGAAAAAATTTTTGTATACTATTTTTTGAATATCTATATATGGGTGCAGATCAAGTTTATGTTTGATTTCCGAATTTCGCTCTGGGTCGATTTTTACAGGTGGTCAAAAATGGAACATTTAACGTTTGGTCTTAGCAAATTTTCACTAAGTCCGAAAAATAAAAAAGGTTTAGAATGAAATGATTTAGAAAACTGGTATATACCAAATATATACCACTTAATTCAACTTTAAAGGGGACAACTTTATCTGCTTAAAGTGTTTACATACCTTAATTCGTTGTTTGAGCTAGTATTAGATTCAGACAGGACACATACAGGGTATTTTTTACAGGGGGGGGGCGGGGGGCCCCCCCGAAATTGACCTTCCCCCCGAAAATGCCTTCCCCCCGAAATCGCCCCCCCCCCCCCCGCCGGATTTTGGTCTGCCCCCGTAAGGAGGTCTACAGTGTTTTCCAAAAATGGTCAAATTTTCAAAAATTTTCCGGCTTCGCCGGAGATTTTTTCGTAAAAATGGCTATTTATACCTTAAATCCTGGCATTTTTGAGAACTTTTTGTGCTTCACCATGCAAAATACGCCAAAAAATACCATTTTTGGCTCATTTTTGCAAAAAAATCTTCCCCCCCCCCCGAAAATCTCTCCCCCCCGGGCCCGGGGGGCTGCAAAAACCCCCCCCACGAAAAAAATCCCTCAAAAAATACACCTGCACATAGCAAACCTTACATGAAGCTAATGACATTACGCAAGTCGGTGAGGATTTGTTCCAGACTTGGAATAAAAGTAAAGTCTCTGTAGGCAAGATGGTAAGAAGTCGTCGTGATGTCAAGCCGTTGAAACCACGGCAGTGAGCGTCAATATGAGCCAAGAGAAACGTGGCGGCTCATATTGTCAGTCACATCTTGTCCTTTACCGATTTAAATGCTGGCTCATATTAGACGTTTTAAATCTTGTCCTTGACATGTTTAAATCTTCGACCATCATAGCTCATATTGCATTTTATATGCGACTGCAAGGAGCATTTTCCTACTTGTATATATATATATATACAGGTATATATTGTTTTATGCTCAGAAGAGTCATTTATGTGCATTTTCTGTGTCTTACATTTTTTAGAGACTTTTATATATACAGAAAGAAACTATTGTTCGTAACGTGCACATACAGACTGAGGAGAATTGATTGCAATTTTGTCATGTCAACAGAGGAGGATGAAGAGTACAGGGAGGCCTCTGAGGGACCGGCGGATGTGGAACGACTGAAGGACCTGGTCCGTGAGCTGGAAGCGGAACCAGCCTTTCTGGTCATGCCAGAGAATTCGGCCGGACTGATTGCCCATCTCAGTGTTAGACTGGATTCAGTTGGGCCTACGAATTTAAAGAACTAAAGGTGCTCCTCCTTCGTCGCATGTGGCCCATGAGTCCTTTGTTGACAGGTAGTATGTATACTGGTTGTCAGCTAATAATAGTATGTCTGACCTCTGCTAGCAAAAACCACCACCACTAATCCGAAGATTTTCCCCCAGACCATCTTGACTTCACGATGGCCAGATGGGGTTCCTTTTTGGAGAGGGCAAACCATCATCTTACTGTCAGCTTATGTCAGGGTTAACTTTGGAGCGCTTCCCCCTTTTCCAGTTTATCCCTCCACTCGGCACCACCCTCTCTCTTTCACCTTGAGGTGCTCAAAGTTGCCATCTTTCTGGCATTTTTTAGGGTTTTTAAAGTGGGGGGGGGCGCCCAAGGTATAAATATACCTATATAAATGTTTAGCGAAAATTAGCATTTTTAAGGTAACAACGCAAAAAATAGCTGTTTATAATCCATAAATTAGCAAAAAAAATGAGAAAATTTGACCTCAAAAACTTAATTTTTTGACACTTTCGGGCGACCCCCAAAAAGGTGAGGGGGCTTGCCGAGGGCTCCCCCACTAAAAATGCCAGTCTTTGCACAAAAATTGCCTTTTGTGGTGCTCAACAACTGAATATTTCTTTATTTGTTTGTGTGTTTGTTGTGTTTCCAGCATGACCCGAGAAGTGTGGACAGTGGTATTGACGTGGGCGGATCTGTTATAGAGGACGACATCATCGATCTGGATAAATGCATCTCTGGCGATGAAGAATCTTGGTATATACAAAATTATCCTCTTATGTTGTCATTTTGAAAGACTGGAGAGAGCTCTCCTTTGATTTGGTTATTTGCTTAACTGATGAACAGCTTGCATTTTTGCATGAAGAAATTTTTAAGGAATATAACTGAATTTCTCTTCCCCCCCCCTCCCCCGCTTAATACGTACATTTGATCCTCCTATTAGGCTAAATATTTTACGATTTTTACCCTAAATTTTCAAAGTATTTTCCGGGTTCTAAAAACCTAGTGATTTTTGGCAGTTTTTATGCTCCCCACAATTTTTGGGCGAGTCTTGCTTCGTCGATGGGGCTTCTCCTTGAAGTCAGACCGAAAAACCGTCCAAAACAAGCTAGATAATTATATGCGTATGTATATGAATTGGCTGTGCATTTTTTATCAAATACATGTTACTATCTATTGAAAACCATGCCTTATGACAAGCATTATGCCTACTTTATTGTTTTGAAAATTCAGCAAAACTTGTGTTTTTGATTTTCCGGTTTTTTTTTGTTGTAGGCTTTATGCCAGTCCGAAAACGGGTGAAGATCTGTTGTCCTGGTTGCGCAAGGATATGGACCGACTCGGGCTTATTCTAGGGAATTTCTTGGGGGGGACGAAAATTTTCCAAATTTTTCTAAAAACATACTAAAAATTGGGTTATTTTTATATTAATCGCCGAAAAATAAGCGGATTTAGTGTTTAAATAGACAAAAATCGACTAAAAAATCCGGCGAAGAAGGAAGATTTTTGAAAATTTGGCCTTCTGAGCGATTTTTTCAGGGCAAAAGTTGTTGCCACAAGGGGCACTCAATATTCTTGGGGGGAGCGCGATTTTGGTGGGAACGATTTGCGGGGGAAGGGTGCTTATGTGGAGGGGCCCCCCAGTAGAATAAGAAAAAGAATATTTCTCGTCCAGAAAGCACGAACCTGCATAGCTACAGGTTAACGTTATGCCAACCTCCCATGCTAAATGGTTTATTGACAATAAATTATTGTGTTTTCGCGCAAACGTTTCTTAGGACAAACACCACAATTTTCTTAATTTCTTCAAATTCAAACTTCCTCAGATCCCCTAGTAGCTTTTACGGAAACATTTCTGACACGATTCTAAAGCGCCCCAGTCTTCCCAAATTGCATTACAAGTCACTGCCAGTTTGCCTTAATCTCTAGAACAACCAAAAGTAGCCAGGAATATACTGCATGTTATAAAATCCATTGGAAACAATAGTATCGATTTTCAGAAAAAGACACACAGTCTCTTAGAAAAACAATGCTTTTTCTTAGAAAACACACTGAAAAGCACAGGTGGTCCGATTGTGAAAACACCCTTTTTAAGTGGAACACATTATAAACAGGACACATTAAGACAGCATATGTACGTACTTTTAACCAGAGCCTCCAGCTTTTGTGCGAGGGCTTTGCGAGACTTTGAGTCCAGTCGGTCCATATCCTTGCGCAACCAGGACAACAGATCTTCACCCGTTTTTGGACTGGCATAAAGCCTGCAACAAAAAAAGGAAACATTAAAAACACAAATTTTGCTACATTTTCAAAACAATAAAGTAGACATAATGCTTGTCATAAGGCACGATTTTCAATAGATTTTCAATGATAATAGGTAACATCTATATATTTGATAAAAAATGCACAGCCAATTCATACGTATACCAACGCATAAGCTTATTTTGGACGGTTTTTCGGAGAGACGTCAAGGGGAAGCCCGATCGATGAAGCAAGACTCGTCCAAAAATTGTGGGGAGCATAAAAACTGCCAAAAATGGATTACTTTTATGTTTTTAGAACCCAGGCCATTTTTTGAAATTTTAGGGCAAAAATCGTAAAATATTTAGCCTTATGGGAGGAGGATCAAATGTACGTATTAAGGGGGAGGGAGGAATTGAAATTCAGTTATGCTACCTAAAAATTTCATTTTGTAAAAATGCCAGCTGTCCGTCAGTTAAGCAGTATATATTTAGTTAAGCAATAACCAAATCAAAGGAGCGCTCAAAATGACAACAACGAAGATAATTTTGTATATATATATATACGTATATATATATATATATATATATATATACCAAGATTCCTCATCTCCCGAGATGCATTTATCCAGATCGATGATGTCGTCCTCTATAACAGATCCGCCCACGTCAATACCACTGTCCACACTCCTCGGGTCATGCTGGAAACAAAACAAACACACAAACAAATAAAGAAATATTCAGCACCACAAAAGGCAACTTCTGTGCAAAGACTGGCATTTTTAGTGGGGGGGGGGTGGGCCTCCACACTTTTTGGTTCCCCCTCCACTTTAGCCCTCGGCAAGCCCCCTCACCTTTTTGGGGGTCGCCCAAAAGTGTCAAAAAATTAAGTTTTTGAGGTCAAATGTTCTCAATTTTTTGCTAATTTATGGATTACAAACAGCGATTTTTTGCGTTGTTACCTTAAAAATACTAATTTTCGCTAAACATTTAGGTATATTTATACCTTGCCCCCCCCCCGCTTTAAAAACCCTAAAAATGCCAGAAAGATGGCAACTTTGAGCACCTCAAGGTGAAAGAGAGAGGGTGGTGGCGAGTGGAGGGATAAGCCGAAAAGGGGGGGAGCGCTCCAAAGTTAACCCTGACATAAGCTGACAGTAAGATGATAGCTTGCCCTCTCCAAAAAGGAACCCCATCAAGCCATCAGTCAAGATGGTCTGGGGAAAATCTTCGATTGGTGCTGGTGGTTTGCTACGTAGAGGGCAGACATTCTATATATTAGGCTGACAACCAGTATACATACTACCTGTCAACAAAGGACTCATGTGTATTTTACATGCGACGAAGGAGGAGCACCTTTAGTTCTTTAAACTCCGCAGGGTCTAACTAACCAGTCCACTGAGATGGGCAATCAGCCCGGCCGAATTCTCTGGCATGACCAGAAAGGCTGGTTCCGCTTCCAGCTCCCGGACCAAGTCCTTCAGTCGTTCCACGTCCGCCGGTTCCTCAGAGGCCTCCCTGTACTCTTCATCCTCCTCCGTTGACATGACAAAATTTCAGTCAAATCTCCACAGTCTGTATGTGCGCGTTAAGAACAATATATACTTTCTGTATATAAAAGTCTCTAAAAATGTAAGACAAAGAAAATACAAACAATGACTCTTCTCAGTATAAAACATTATATATATATATATATATATACAAGTAGGAAAAAATGCTCCTTGCAGTCGCATATAAAATGCAATATGAGCTATGATGGTCAACATTTAAACATGTCAAGGACAAGATTTAAAACGTCTAATATGAGCCAGCATTTAAATCGGTAAAGGACAAGATGTAACTGGCTAATATGAGCCGCCACGTTTCTCTTGGGCTCATATTGACGCTCACTGCCGTGGTTTCAACGGCTTGACATCACGACGACCTCTTACCATCTTGCCTACAGACTCTTTACTTTTATTCCAAGTCTGAACAAATCCTCACCGACTTGCGTAATGTCATTAGCTTCATGTAAGGTTTGGTTATATGTGCAGGGTATTTTTTAGGGATTTTTTTCTGGGGGGGGGGCTACCCGGGGCCCCCCCCCGGCCCGGGGGGGGAGAGATTTTCGGGGGGGGGAAGATTTTTTTGCAAAAATGAGCCAAAAATGGTAATTTTTGGCGTATTTTGCATGGTGAAGCACAAAAAGTTCTCAAAAATGCCAGGATTTAAGGTATAAATAGCCATTTTTACGAAAAAATCTCCGGCGAAGCCGGAAAATTTTTGAAAATTTGACCATTTTTGGAAAAAAATGTAGACCTCATTAAGGGGGCAGACCAAAATCCGGCGGGGGGGGGGGGGCGATTTCGGGGGGAAGGCATTTTCGGGGGGGAAGGTCAATTTCGGGGGGGCCCCCGCCCCCCCCTGTAAAAAATACCCTGTATGTGTCCTGTCTGAATCTAATACTAGCTCAAACAACGAATTAAGGTATGTAAACACTTTAAGCAGATAAAGTTGTCCCCTTTAAAGTTGAATTAAGTGGTATATATTTGGTATATACCAGTTTTCTAAATCATTTCATTCTAAACCTTTTTTATTTTTCGGACTTAGTGAAAATTTGCTAAGACCAAACGTTAAATGTTCCATTTTTGACCACCTGTAAAAATCGACCCAGAGCGAAATTCGGAAATCAAACATAAACTTGATCTGCACCCATATATAGATATTCAAAAAATAGTATACAAAAATTTTTTCCATGGGCCGTTTGAAAAATCGGTGTGCGCAAAATTGGACTTAAAAACGACCAAAATGGCAAAAACGTCGATTGTTCCATTTTTGACCATCTCTAAAAATCGACCCAGAGCGAAATTCGGAAATCAAACATAAATATAAATATGTGAAATAATTCATTAATATATAAAACGTACCATCATGTACGTATACATATAGGTAATTAAAAATTTGTATAGAAAAATTTTTCTTATGGGCCGTTTGAAAAACTCGGTGCGCAAAAATGGCCTTATAAATGGTCAAAAAGTGGTCGATACAGAGTGGTCGATATACGCTCCGCGCACCCTCATGATATTACGTATACGTATATACAATATATTGGGCCAGCTTTTTCCTATTATGGGCCAAAATTTCTGGAGGATGGCAGTCTGACAACATGGCATTTTTTTAGTGGGGGGGGGGGGGGGGTGGGCCCCCCAAAACTCGGTCCCCCCCATTCTCGCCTAACCCCCCCCACTTTTCGGCAAGCCCCCCACCCTCTTTTTTTTGGGTGTCTCCCAAAAGTGTCAAAAAAATTAGGTTTTTTGAGGTCAAATTTTCAAAATTTTTCTCAATTTTTAGCTAATTTATGGACTTATGAGCTCATTTTAAGCTTAAAAACAGAGATTTTGTGAGTTTTACATTAAAAATGCTAATTTTTCGCTAAAAATTTCGGTATATTTTCACCTTTGGCTCGCCCCCCCCCACATTCAAAGCCCTAAAAAATGCCAGACAACAGGTGTATTATTCGCAAAAATTAGCAATATTACAACCGATCTGGTCATGTTTTGGAAAAAAAATGAATTTTTACGAAAAATTTCGAATTCTTCTGAATTTTGAGCCAAAATTTGAAAACTGCGGGTGGAGCCTGGCATATAATTGGGAGCATCTATATATAATGTAATTTTTTAGTGTTGGGGTCAGGAACGAACCCAGGATTCTGAAAAATGGGGTCAAAGGGGGGCACCTAAAAAATGCTAATTTTTTGCTAAAAATTTTGGTATTTCATACCTTGGACTCGCTTGCCTTTATATATACCTTGGGGCCAGTTTCATAAAAATGTTCTCGCGTTCTCGATTCTAGTAGCTAAACTACGCTGGTAGTTTTCGAAATCCGCAAGTCGCATTGAAAGTCCCGCTGAAAACGTTCTCTGGTCGATTTCAACCAGAGAAATTTGTGGCAACTTGAGACCGCCTCGAGAAATTGTTGAAAATTTAAATTTGTAAATTTTTTCTCCCTGCTTCAATAATTTGCATGATTGACTGAATAAATCAACATAAATTTTTCCGTAGATACTTTTGCATATAATGTTAAATAGAGAAGAGGTTGTTATCATTGAAAACAGACTACTCGAGAACTTGAGAACTCGAGACGGTTTTTTATGAAACTGGCCTCTTGGACTCCCCCCACCACTTTTCGGAAGCCCCCCACTCCCCCCTCCCTAGGGGGGAAGCCTCCCCCCACTTTCAAAACCCTAAAAAATGCCAGATATATATATATATATACGTATATCCAGGAGTGGATGGGCAAAAATCTGATGGGTGATTCCGACGGAGGAAAGGGGGTGTCGCCGAAAATTGTCCAAAAACCCTAGATGTTCGATGTTTTGCGATTTTGGTTTCTTTTAGGCCAAAAAATCGGGGAGGATAGCAAAATCTGAAAATCTGGGAGGGCATAGTCTTCCTGGAACTTATCGTCTCGAGGGGGGTATATATATAGTCAAGCGGGAAAAACCCACCCCCAGTGTGGGCTTACCGGTATGAGCTATCTAGGATTTTAATAGCCTATCTTGAAGAGCATCCAAAATAACCCTGGAGGGTGAATTATGGTAGCTCCCTATGCTTCCCTACAAATTTTTTGGGACTATGAAATTTTTGGAAATTTTGGTGCGACCAAGTGCCGAAATTTGACAAACTTTGCCGGGCCACCCTGAACTACTGGAAAGACTTAGTCCAAAGCGGATTGCGCTTGTTGCGCTTCATGATGATATATGTCACACTGCTCTGACCCCTCCGGTGCGACCTGGGGGTGACCTGGAGTTGTCGGGAAAAAACCCACGGCGGGAAAAAACCCACTTTTCAAAATTTAATTTTTTTTCTAACCATTGACCTGTGGCAAGGCAGAACTGAGAGTGTGCCAGGTAACTGGTAGC